>CM075727.1:5752993-5820493 GCA_037974335.1 Prionace glauca | reverse complement strand
CCCGGTACAAAAGGCAGTGCCAGTAAATGATAGGATTCTGTGAATCGCGGGATCGTGGGGTCCTCAGATCACTGAAGGCAGCTGGACAGGTGGTTAAGATGCCATACGGGCTACTTTCCTTTGTTAGCCGTGGCCCAGAGTACAACAGCAGGCAGGTTCTGCTAGAAGCGGGTAAAACACTCGTTAGACCACAACTGTGCACAGTTGCTGGTCCCTGAAAGCTGGGAATCAAGCAGATAGGGTTGTTAAGAAGGCATACGGTGTCTTGGCGTTTATTGGTAGGGGGATTGAATTTAGGAGTCGCAGCGTCATGATGCAACTGTACACAACTCTGGTGCGGCCGCACTTGGAGTACTGTGTGCAGTTCTGGTCCCCACATTACAGGAAGGATGTGGAGGCTTTGGAGAGGGTGCAGAGGAGGTTTACCAGGATGTTGCCTGGTATGGAGGGGAGGTCCTATGAGGAGAGGCTGAGGGATTTGGGGTTGTTTTCGCTGGAAAGAAGGCGGCTAAGAGGGGATCTCATTGAAACATATAAGATGATTAGAGGTTTAGACAGGGTAGACAGTGATAGCCTTTTTCCTAGGATGGAGAAAGCTAGCACGAGGGGGCACGACTTTAAATTAAGGGGGGGTAGTTATAGGACTGATGTCAGGGGTAGGTTCTTTACCCAGAGGGTGGTGAGGGACTGGAATGCCCTGCCAGCTGCAGTTGTAAATGCACCTAGTTTGGGGGCGTTTAAGAGATCTGTGGATAGGTTTATGGACGAAAAGGGATTGGTTTAGGCTAGTGGGTCATTGTTTTGTAACTGGTCGGCGCAACATCGTGGGCCGAAGGGCCTGTTCTGCGCTGTAATGTTCTATGTTCTATGTTCTACCATTGTTACAGGGAGGATGTGGGCACAGTGGACAGGGTGCAGAGGGGATTTTGATTCAATTTGTTATTAGACATGGGAGCAGAATGAGTCCATTCGGCCCATCGAGTCTGCTCTGCCGTTCAACCATGGCTGATATGATCCTCACCCCCATTCCCCTGCCCTCTCCCCGTAACCCTTGATCCCCTTATTGATCAAGAACCTATCTACCTCTGTCTTGAAGACACTCAAGATGTGGAGATGCCAGCATTGGACTGGGGTGGACACAGTAAGAAGCCTCATTACACCAGGCTAAAATCCAACAGGTTTATTTGGTATCGCCAAGCTTTTGGAGTGTCGCTCCACTCAATGACCTGGCCTCCACAGCCCTCTGTGGCAGTGAGTTCCACAGATTCACCACCCTCTGGCTGAAGAAATTCTCCCTCATCTCAGTTCAACCACTTCTGGACCTCGAGCTCTGGACTCTCCCACTAGTGGAAACACCCTCTCCATGTCCACTCGATCCAAGCCACTCAGTGTTCTGTAATTAGATCTCCCCTCATCCTCCTAAACTCCATCAAGCACAGCCCCAGGAGAAGCGGTGGTGCAGTGGTATTGTCACTGGACTCGTAATGTAGAGACCCACGGTAATTTCTGGGGACCCGCGTTCGAATCCCACCATGGCAGGTGGTGAAATTTGAATTCAATAAAAGAATGTGGAATTAAAAGTCTACTGAATGACCGTGAAGGCATTGCTGATTGTTGTAAAAAACCCATCGGGTAACTAACGTCCTTAAGGAAAGGAAATCTGCTGTCTTTACCTGGTCTGGCCTGTACGCGACACAGACCCACACAGCTATGTGGTTGATTCTTAAGTGCCTCTGAAACTCTGTTCAAGGGTGATAGATGTTGACCTAACCAGCTACACCCACATCCAGTAAATTTAAAAATATTTCACTATAGGAGGCCAGTCATCCATTGCTATAGTTTCTCATGTGATATTTAATCAGTTTCTTTTTCACTCACTCTTCAGAACTCTCCCTCCTTCCCTCCCTCCTCTCCCTCCCTCACATTTCTCCCTCATAAATTATTTGCTTTTTTCTCTTTGCACCTGTGTTCATATACAGCCCCTTGAATGCAGTAAAATGTCCCACTCGGCGGGGACGGGAGGGTGGGGGGTGGTGGGGGGGGGGGGGGTGTGGGGGTGGACGTGGGGCAGGCAATAGGAAGGTAGGGTGCAAGAGTAGGCCATTCAGCCCTTTGGGGCCTGCTGTGCCATTTGATAAGCACAGTAAGAAGTCTCACGGTATCAGGTTAAAGTCCAACCGATTTATTTGACAGTAAACTCACAAGCTTTCGAGGTTCCCCTCTTCGTGACCTGGTGTTGTCAGACTTCTTACTGTGTTTACCCCAGTCCAACGCCGGTATCTCCACGTCATGACTACCAATTGATAGGATCATGGCTGATGGGTTTGTGGTCTCAGTTCCACTTTCCTGCAGAATCTCTGGAATTCTCTGCCCGTTGAAGTGGTGGAGGCTGCCTCGCTAAATATTTTTAAGAAGCGGGTTGATGGGTTTTTGATAAGAGAAGGGATTAAGGGTTATGGGGAGAGGGCGGGAAGGTGGAACTGAGCCACGACAGATCAGCCATGATCTTATTGAATGGCGGGGCAGGCTCGAAGGGGCTAGATGGCCTACTCCTGCTCCTATTTCTTATGTTCTTATGTTCTTATTCTCTTGTCTCTGAAAAATCTATCCTGCATTCCTGCTCTCAGGGTCCACAAAACAGAAGTTTCAGCCCAGACTTTGCAGCATTAGAACATTCTACTTTTTCCCAATGTTTGCTTGGAAATAAATGCAACAATTTTGGAAACGGGAGTAGGAGTGTGGCCAAGATGTTGCAAAGATTAGCGTAGCCTTTGGAAAATTGAGACCACAATGAATGTAGTTGAATGCATTGTTTTAAAAGAGTGATCTCCTTTGTATAAATAAATAACAAAGTCTAACAATAACAGTAACTCAGCAGAAACTATGAAAACAGGAGCACTCGTAAGACAGGTCTTACTGCCCTCTTGCAGACTGTTAAGTAAAGAGTAATGGGTTTTGACAAACTATAGGTTTGAATTGGGTGAATGGGCAATCCCAGAAAATCTGTCTGAAACTTCAGTGGTACCAGGGATGAGGGGGTTAGCTTATGAGGAGAGATTAAATAGACTGGGTCTGTACTCATTGGAGTTTAGAAGGATGAGGGGGGATCTTATAGAGACGTATAAGATAATGAAGGGGATGGATAGGGTAGAGGTAGAGAGATTCTTTCCACTTAGAAAGGACAGCAGGACTAGAGGGCACAGCCTCAAGATAAGGGGGCGGGGGGCAGTTTAGAACGGAGATGAGGAGGAACTTCTTTACTCAGAGGGTGGTGAATCTCTGGAATTCTCTACCCGTTGAAGTGGTGGAGGCTGCCTCGTTGAATATGTTTAAGTCACGGGTAGATAGATTTACATAAGAACATAAGAAATAGGAGCAGGAGTAGGCCATCTAGCCCTTCGAGCCTGCCCCGCCATTCAATAAGATCATGGCTGATCTGTCGTGGCTCAGTTCCACCTTCCCGCCCTCTCCCCATAACCCTTAATCCCCTCTCTTATCAAAAACCCACCAACCCGTTTCTTAAAAATATTTAACGAGGCAGCCTCCACCACTTCATTTCTGATAGACAGGGGAATACCAGTTAGTCTCTGGTATAGTACCGGAAGATTGGAGGACAGCAAATGTTGTCCCATTGTTTAAGAAGGGGAGAAGAGACTTCCCTGGGAATTATAGACCGGTGAGTCTTACTTCTGTGGTGGGTAAGGTTTTGGAAAGGATTATTAGAGACAGGATTTATAGTTATTTGGAGAGTAATGAATTGATTAGAGACAGTCAGCAGGTAGGTTGTGCCTTACTAACCTTATCGAGTTCTTTGAGAAAGTGACCAAAGAGGTGGATAGGGGTAAGGCAGTTGATGTGGTGTATATGGATTTTAGCAAGGCGTTTGATAAGGTTCACCATGGTAGGCTTCTGCAGAAAATGCAGATGTATGGGATTGGGGGTGATCTAGGTAATTGGATCAGGAATTGGCTAGGAGATAGGAGATAGAGGGTGGTGGTTGATGGTAAATATTCGTCATGGAGTTCGGTTACAAGTGGTGTGCCTCAGGGATCTGTTTGGGGCCACTGCTGTTTGTAATTTTTATTAATGATCTGGATGAGGGTATAGTTGGGTGGATTAGTAAGTTTGCTGATGACACCAAAGTCGGAAGTGTGGTAGATTGTGAGGAAGGGTGTCATAGTTTGCAGGGTGACTTAGAAAGGTTGCAGAGCTGGGCTGTGAGGTGGCGGACGGAGTTTAATGTGGAGAAGTGTGAGGTAATTCATTTCGGTAGGAATAACAGATGTGTTGAGTATAGGGCTAACGGGAGGACTCTGAATAGTGTGGAGGAGCAGAGGGATCTAGGTGTAAGTGTACATAGATCCCTGAAAGTTGGGAATCAAGTAGATAAGGTTGTTAAGAAGGCATACGGTGTCTTGGCGTTTATTGGTAGGGGGATTGAATTTAGGAGTCGCAGCGTCATGTTGCAACTGTACACAACTCTGGTGCGGCCGCACTTGGAGTTTTGTGTGAAGTTCTGGTCCCCACATTGCAGGAAGGATGTAGAGGCTTTGGAGAGGGTGCAGAGGAGGTTTACCAGGATGTTGCCTGGTATGGAGGGGAGATCCTATGAGGAGAGACTGAGAGATTTAGAACAAAGAACAAAGAACAATCCAGCACGGGAAACAGGCCCTTCGGCCCAACGAGCCCGCGCCGCCACATCACCCTGCACCTATTCTACCCTGCATGGCTACGAATGGAACCCTACTCAGTCAGATTCAGGGGTTGTTTTCGCTGGAAAGAAGGCGGCTAAGAGGGGAAAAACTTATTGAAACATATAAGATGATTAGAGGTTTAGACAGGGTAGATAGTGATAGCCTTTTTCCTAGGATGGAGAAAGCTAGCACGAGGGGGCACGACTTTAAATTAAGGGGGGGTAGTTATAGGACTGATGTCAGGGGTAGGTTCTTTACCCAGAGGGTGGTGAGGGATTGGAATGCCCTGCCAGCTGCAGTTGTAAATGCGCCTAGTTTGGGGGCGTTTAAGAGATCTGTGGATAGGTTTATGGACGAAAAGGGATTGGTTTAGTCTAGTGGGTCATTGTTTTGTAACTGGTCGGCGCAACATCGTGGGCCAAAGGGCCTGTTCTGCGCTGTAATGTTCTATGTTCTCTGTTTAAGGGTTATGGGGAGAAAGCGGGAAAGTGGAACTGATCCACTTCAGATCAGCCATGATCTTATTGAATGGCGGGGCAGGCTCGAGGGGCTAGATGGCCTACTCCTGCTCCTATTTCTTATGTTCAGTTGTTGAATTACTCATCGAAAACAGAAAATACCAAAGCTTACAGAGGCAGACTATTGAAGTCTCTCTTAATAGGACAACCCTCTCATCCCAGGGATTAGCCTGATGAATCTGCTTTGGGTTGCCTCCAATGTTACTCTATCCTTTTGAAGGTAAGGGGACCCACAACTGTACACAGTATTCCCGGCGAGGTCTCACCAACACTCTGTACAACTGCGACTAAAATCTCCCTGTTCCACACGCGTGTCCTTGCATCCCTCTTCACCCTCACCCCACCAAGTCCATGTCCAGTCTGGGGTGAGCATGCAGATTGGGACACAGGCGGCAGAGATTTGGACAAGCTCAGGTCTGTGAAATGTGTTTACGTATTAGTGTCACAAGTAGGCTTACATTAACACTGCAGTGAAGTTACTGTGACAATCCCGTAGTGGCCACACTCTGGCACCGAGGGAGAATTTAGCATGGCCCAACGCACCCTAACCAGCACGTCTTTCGGACTGCGGGAGGAAACCGGAGCACCCGGAGGAAACCCACGCAGACACAGGGAGAACGTGCGAACTCCGCACAGGCAGTGACCCGAGCCGGGAATCGAACCCGGGGTCCCTAACGCTGCGAGGCAGCGGTGCTAACCCACTGTGCCACCGCGCCGCCCGGTGAGAGATCAGCCAGAAAGGTTTTGGAATGATCAACCCCCGAGGTAGGAAAGGTATGGATGAGGGTCACCAGAGCCCATGAACTGAGGCAGGTGGAACTGGGCCGCGTTACGGAGTCTGCGGCCTTGCCTGGCGAAGGACCGATCTTAGTTGGGGAGCTATTCCTTTAAGTCTTTTTTTTTTCCGGAAAAAAAAAATGTAAAGTCTCCTCTGAAGAGTCTGGCTTTGAATATATAAAAAAGTGCTGCCTCAGTTGCTCGCATTAGGGAAGGTGCTTATACTGTGATAATTATCATCGAGGAATATTAATGTGTTCAGCATTTGCAACCTGAAAACTCATTACAGCTTAAGCAGCTCACATCATCTGTGGACAGAGGACTTTGCCAGAATTTCTTCATCGCAGGGGTCATCATCTGTGCGGGTCCGAGCTTTGCTGGCTTTTTTTAATCACGGTTCCACGCAGACAACGATCCAGGGGATTTTGATTTTGGAAAGTTCAGCGCCGTGCCAATATTTTCTCCCTGAACTTTTTATTGTGTTTTTTTTCCTCTCTCTCTCTCTCTCTCTGTTTAACTTATCATTTCTCCTCGTGAAAATACCCTTTGGAGGATTGGAGCAGTTGTTCAGGAGCAGTTGGTTGTACGCAACGCAAGCAGAGATTGGGGTTAGAACACTGAATTCATTGGTCCCAGTCCCACTCGGCTGGTAATTACTGCTTCATTAGTGCCTGGCACTGTTTCCCTGTGGCTGGATTTAATCAAATGCTTCAGTATGGCATGGCAATAATTGCAAAAATTCCACTTCAGGATTTAAAAAGGATTTTTTTTTTTCCCTTACACCTTTATACCATCGGTGAATTTTGCTGAATAATTTATCGATGATTTCCTGAGTTCAAGCTCTCCTTTTTTTTCCTTCCGTGGGATTAAAAATACTCAGAAACCCTCCCAATGTGCGCAGTGGCTAAAAGCTGGATTTCTGGGCCCCGTCCTCCCCTTTACAAATTAGCAACGAAACCTTGCACTTTCCAAACTGAGAACCTTACTCTGCGATGCGCAGGCTCTCCCCCGGGCGAGGCGCGGCACGGTGGTTGGCACTGCTGCCTCCCGGCGCCAGGGACCCAGGTTCGACCCCTGGGTCACTGTCGGTGCAGAGTCTGCACGTTCTCCCCCGTGTCGGCGCGGGTTTCCTCCCCACAGCCCGAAACACGTGCAGGTTAGGTGGATTGGCCGTGCTAAGTTGCCCCTGAGTGCCAAGGGAATTAGCTAGAATAAGTACGTGGGGATAGGGCACGGCTGGGTTTGTGGTGGGTGCAAGCTCAGTGGGCCAAATGGTTCTGGAGGATTCTGTGATACCACCCATTCATAGAGATGGAAATGTGTAATTCATGGATAAACAAGAGAATATCAACCACTGATTGTTTTGCCCTCTCTCTTTCTCCCTTCTTTCTCCCTCCCATTTTCTCTCTCTCACTTTCTCTCTCCATCCCCTTCTTTCTCTCTCCATCCCCTTCTTTCTCCCTCCATCCCCTTCTTTCTCTCTCCATCCCCTTCTTTCTCTCTCCATCCCCTTCTTTCTCCCTCCATTCCCTTCTTTCTCCTCCATCCCCTTCTTTCTCTCTCCATCCCCTTCTTTCTCCTTCACTTTCTCTCTCTCACTTTCTCTCTCCATCCCCTTCTTTCTCCCTCCATCCCCTTCTTTCTCTCTCCATCCCCTTCTTTCTCCCTCCATCCCCTTCTTTCTCTCTCCATCCCCTTCTTTCTCCCTCCATCCCCTTCTTTCTCTCTCCATCCCCTTCTTTCTCTCTCCATCCCCTTCTTTCTCTCTCCATCCCCTTCTTTCTCCCTCCATCCCCTTCTTTCTCTCTCCATCCCCTTCTTTCTCCCTCCATCCCCTTCTTTCTCTCTCCATCCCCTTCTTTCTCCCTCCATCCCCTTCTTTCTCTCTCCATCCCCTTCTTTCTCTCTCCATCCCCTTCTTTCTCTCTCCATACCCTTCTTTCTCTCTCCATACCCTTCTTTCTCTCTCCATCCCCTTCTTTCTCCCTCCATCCCCTTCTTTCTCCTTCACTTTCTCTCTCTTGCTTTCTCTCTCTCGCTCAAAGAAACATAACAACATTGAAAATGAGTCGGGCATTTGGCCCGTCAAGCCTGTTCCACCATTCAATATGATCATCCAACTCAATATCCTGATCCCACCTATTCCCTCATATCCTGTGATCCCCTTCGCCAAGCGAATTCTTTCTTGAAAACATTCAAACTTTTGGCCTGAATTATTTTCTGTGGTAGCGAATTCCACACATTCACCACTTTCTGGATGAAGAGATTTCTCCTCACCTCAATCCTAAAAGGTTTACCCCATATTCTTAGACTGTGACCCATGGTCTTGGACCACCAGGATCATCCACCACCCACCTACCCTGTCTAATCCTGTTCACATTTTATATCTATGAGATCCCCCCGTCATTCCCCTGAACTCCAGCATTCTCTCTCATGCTCTCATCCCTTGTCATAAGGGTGGTATGGTGGCACAGTGGTTGGCACTGTTGAGTGGTTATCACAGTGCCAGGGACCCGGGTTCAATTCCCGGCTTGGGTCACTGTCTGTGTGGAGTCTGCACGTTCTCTCCGTGTCTGCGTGGGTTTCCTCCGGGTGCTCCCGGTTTCCTCCCACACTCTATAGATGTGCGGATTAGATGGATTGGCCGTGCTAAATTGCCCCTTGGTGTCAGGGGGACCGGCTAGGGTAAATGCATGGGGTTGTGTTGGTGGTCCCTGGGTGAGATTGTAGTCATTGCAGACTCGATGGCCTGAATGGCCTCCTTTTGCGCTATAGGGTCCTATGGATCAGCGATATCCTGGAGTCACACAGTCCGAATGGAGAAAAAGGCAAGGGGTTGGGTCATAGATTAAGCAGGAAGAAGTTCTTTCAGCGCGGGGGGGGGGGGGGGGGGGGGGGGGGGGTCAGGAATCAGAGGCACAGATTGAGGGATTGAGGGCACTTAAAAGTCAATAACAATATCATGGAGTCATAGAGGTTTACAGCACGGAAACAGGCCCTTCAGCCCAACTTGTCCATGCCACCCTTTTTCCTAACCCCTAAGCTAATCCCAATTGCCCGCATTTAGCCCATATCCCTCGATACCCATCTTACCCGTGTAACTGTCAACGCTTTTTAATTGTACCCACCTCTACTACTCGTGTGACTTTGCTGAGTTTCCCTTGCAGAGAGGGCAGGCACTGGCTTGATGGACTGAACGGTCTCCCACACTGTAACCGTGCTGCGCCAACGTGAACGAGATTGCCTGTGCCCTAACCCCTTACCAGCCCTCTCTTGGCTTTTGTTGGCTTTTGTTGAGGGTGAGTGGGATCGTTTGGGTGTGGAGCGCTCGGGATGTGTAACAGATGCGAGGGGTGTGGGGGGGGAGGGGGGTGGTTTGCAGGGGGTGAGGGGCTGTCATCACGGAGGCTGTGCTGCCTGTCCCTCTTCCGAGAGTGGCCTTCCAACCACTATCATTGCCAACCGTGCGGAGAATTAGTTTGTAACATCCGTCCCTTATCTCCTCTCTCTCTCTCTCTCTCTCCTCTCTCTCTCCTCTCTCTCTGTATCTCCCACCGCCCCCCCCCACCCCACCTCCCTCCCTCCCCAGCCCCAGACAAATTCTTCAGCAGACGGGTAGAGTCTGCCTCTCTCTCCTGCTGGTCCCAGGTTGCTCCGTAGGATCCAGTTTGCCAGTTGTTTGCCCGCGTCCCTCCTGCTGGAATTCATTCAAATTAAAGCGATGGGAGCTGGGGTCCAAATCCCCAATGCCGAGTCCCCTCTCTTCATCAGCATTCCAGCAAAGAGAGTAATTAAAGCAAGAAAAAAATTAATTCTGTTGAAAGCAGAGGAGGTACAAAATAACTGATATTAGCAGCACGATGATGAATGCTTGGCATCAAGGGAGGCCTCCGGGGAGGATAAAAGATTTCACAGAGTTTTTTTTTTCCTTGCATATCGCAGTTTTCTCATTATGAAACGCGGAGAAGATTGCTTTAGTGTATGCATGATATGTTAAAAGAGTAGGGTGGAAAAAAAAAGAAGACACTTGTGCTCAAGATACATCTTAATTAGTGCGCTCTTTAGCAGGCAGCACTGTGAAAAAGAAAACTCCGATGATAAATAGACTTTCTGAGGTTGGGGTGGAATTCGGAGCGTTGGGAGGGTTCTGCGAGACTTCCTGTTGTTTTGTGTTGCATTGTGGGCCTTTATTGCCCATCTAATTGCAGCCAGTTTATTACCAGATGACACCAGGACACTGACAGAAGTAGAGTAATAAAGCAGCAGACGCAGCGACAGGAAATGTGTTGCAAGGCAATGGAAGCCAGTGAGCACATTCCGCCTCGCCTAACTGCCGCGCACAAACGACGCCATGGCCTGTGTTGTAGTTAATCACTGCAACAGTGCCCCAAGAAGTGGCTCCTCAGCATGGTTTGTCCGTCGCAGCGTCATGATGCAACTGTACGCAACACTGGTGCGGCCGCACTTGGAGTACTGTGTGCAGTTCTGGTCCCCACATTACAGGAAGGATGTGGAAGGCTTTGGAGAGGGTGCAGAGGAGGTTTACCAGGATGTTGCCTGGTATGGAGGAGAGATCCTATGAGGAGAGACTGAGGATTTTGAGGTTGTTTTCGCTGGAAAGAAGGCAGTTAAGAGGGGATCTCATTGAAACATATAAGAAGATTAGAGGTTTAGACAGGGTAGATAGTGATAGCCTTTTTCCTCGGATGGAGAAAGCTAGCACGAGGGGCAGCGACTTTAAATTAAGGGGGGTAGTTATAGGACTGATGTCAGGGGTAGGTTCTTTACCCAGAGGGTGGTGAGGGACTGGAATGCCCTGCCAGCTGCAGTTGTAAATGCACCTAGTTTGGGGGCGTTTAAAAGATCTGTGGATAGGTTTATGGATTGAAAAGGGATTGGTTTAGCTAGTGGGTCATTGTTTTGTAACTGGTCGGCGCAACATCGTGGGCCGAAGGGCCTGTTCTGCCGCTGTAATGTTCTATGTTCTATGTGGGCTTGTGCGCGGCACGTGTGTGCGTGCGTTCCTTGGTGTTGTGTGGCCAGGAGAGGAATTTGCCTCTGGATTCTACGCAGTGGGTTGATTAGCATGGCTGCCTCGCGGCGCCACAGACCCGGGTTCGATTCCCGGCCTGGGTCACAGTCTGGGTGGGAGTTTGCATGTCCTCCCCGTATCTGCGTGGGTTTCCTCCGGAGTGCTCTGGTTTCCTCCCACAGTCAAAGAACAAAGAACAACACAGCACGGAAACAGGCCTTCGGCCCAACGAGCCCGCGCCACCATTTTAACATTGTGAGTGCCCTCCTCTACCCGTGACCTTTGTCTACACCTATTGGGGAAGATTGAGGGAAGACTAATTTAGGGACAATTTGTTACACCAATCAGCCTAAGAGCACGTCTTTTGGGATGTGGGAGAAACCGGAGCACCCGGAGAAAACCCACGCAAGCACGGGGAGAATGTGCGAACCCCCTCAGACACCGGCCCAAATCCATGTGTCTGCACAGCAAACAGTGATAGTCACTGAGCTGTCGTCTTGCCCAGTATCTGGTCCAGTTTAAGCGTACACTAACAACGTGAAGCACTGGGCAACTCTCAAAGCAACATCCAGGAGCAGCCATCGTACGACCCACCACGTGTATGCCCCTCGCTGGTCCAAAGAGTCCAAAATCTGTGCTAGTTTGGTGCTAAATTCTCCCTCAGTCTACCCGAACAGACACCGGAGTGCGGCGACTCGGGGGGATTTTCACAGTAACTTCATCGCAGTGTTAATGTACGCCTACTTGTGACGCTAATAAATAAACTTAAACTATTCAGAAACAACTTGTTCTGTTTGAGCAGCTCCCTTTCTCTGCAGAGTGATACAGTCACAGGAATGAACCTCAAACAGAATGAGAAGCAACACAGTGAAGTATTAGGACAGAATCGCAGAATCCTTACAGCGCAGAAGGAGGCCGTTCGGTCCATCGAGCACTGGCCACAATCCCGTTCAGGCCTCACCCCATGCATTTACCCTCACTCGCATGCACCACCCCCCCCCCCCCCCCCCCCAGCACTAAGGGGTCAACACCATTCAATAAGTGGGATCGACCTCAGACTCTACCTACGCACCTCACCGCCAAACCTCTTGACTTCCTCAGTGCAAAAGCGAAATACTGCGGTCGCTGGAGATCCGAAATAGAACCAGAAAGTGTTGGAAGATCTCTCCGCAGACCTGGCAGCCAGGGTCTGCGATGTGGAGACGCCTGGCGTTGGACTGGGGTAAACACCGTAAGAAGTACATATAAGATGATTGAGGTTTAGACAGGGTAGATAGTGATAGCCTTTTTCCTAGGATGAGAAAGCTAGCACGAGGGGACACGACTTTAATTAAGGGGGGTAGTTATAGGACTGATGTCAGGGGTAGGTTCTTTACCCCAGAGGGGTGGAGGGGACTGGAATGCCCTGCCAGCTGCAGTTGTAAATGCACCTAGTTTGGGGGCGTTTAAGAGATCTGTGGATAGGTTTATGGACGAAAAGGGATTGGTTTAGGCTAGTGGGTCATTGTTTTGTAACTGGTCGGCGCAACATTGTGGGCCGAAGGGCCTGTCTGCGCTGTAATGTTCAATGTTCTATGTTCTAAGTCTCGCCAGGCCAGGTTAAAGTCCAACAGGTTATTTTGGCAGCGACGGCGGACAGAGTTAACATTTCAAATCTGCGTGCCTCTTCTTCGAAGCTGGGCTTTGACACAGGGTCGCCTGGACTCGAAACCTCCGCTCTTTTCTCTCCTAACGGATGCTGCCAGACCCGCTGACAATTTTCCAGCGTTTTCTCTTCCGGTTTCGGGATTCCGCAGGAATTTGCTTTTACCCTTCAGAATTTTTCTCTTAGATCTCCCCCTCAGCCTCGGTGAGTGGTGCCCGACCCGCTGAACCTCTGCTCATTCGGTAACCGCCACCCTGCGTCCCCCCCCCTCTGCCACGTTTCATTTCTTTCTCGGGCATTTACCTTCCTTTCAGGTAATCTCGCAAATAAAAACTGCATCGAGATTTCTCTCCTCTGGGGGGGACATTATACCGCACAGTTTGTGCTCTGAGTTGTTTGATTACTTTGATTCTTGGGAAAATCAACCTCCTGCACGTTAATACCCAGCAACCTTCAGTCTGCCCGGGGAAATGGGCCTAAGAATAGCAGCAATCACGTAAATCACGGATTACCTCCAACTGGTAGCTCGTACCATCCTCCGAGGTGGGACCATTAGAATCTCGGCCGTGCGCTGTTCGCAGAAGCTTGTATTTCTTGGGCGACCTGTCTCTCTTGACAAAGCTTGCCTTGACCAAAATTCCCAACAGCTGAAGGCCATTCTGCCCATGATTGCGAACCCGTTCCAAACCGGGGCTTCTTACTGGGATAGAATAATAAAATCCTCCACAGTACCGGAGTTGGGGGTAGGGGCTGGGTGGGATTGTTGTCAGTGTAGGCCCCATGGGCCGAATGGCTTCCTTCTGTAGAGTCGTAGAGGTTCACAGCATGGAAACAGCCCATGGCCCAACTTACCCATGCCATTTTTTTTTAAACACCTAAGCTAGTCCCAGTAGCCCACATTTGCCCATATCCCTCTGTACCCATCTTACCCATACAACTGTCTAAATGCTTTCAAAAGACAAAATTGTACCCGCCTCTACTACTGCCTCTGGCAGCTCGTTCAGACACTCACCAACCACTGTGTGAAAAAATTGCCCCTCTGGACCCTTTTGTAGCTCTCCCCTCTCACCTTAAACCTCTGCCCTCTAGTTTTAGACTCCCCTACCTTTGGGAAAAGATATTGACTATCTACCTTGTCTACGCCTCTCGTTATTTATAGACCTCTACAAGATCACCCCTCAGCCTCCTACGTTCCAGAGGAAAAAGTCCCAATCTATCCACCCTCTCATGTTGCAGCTTTATAGAACCTTAGCAAGGCTCAGAATGTAGTGTTTCAATTCTGGTCGCCACACTACCAGAGGGATGTGGAGGCTTTGGAGAGGGACAGAAAAGATTTATCAGGATGTTGCCCTGGTATGGAGGGCATTAGCTATGAGGAGAGGTTGAAGTTACACAAGACATTGGGAAGGCCACACTTGGAGTACTGTGTGCAATTCTGGTCACCCTATTATTGCAAGGATATTATTAAACTAGAAAGTGTGCAGAGAAGATTACTAGGATGCTACTGGGACTTGTGGTTTGAGAACAAAGAACAAAGAGAAATTACAGCACAGGAACAGGCCCTTCAGCCCTCCATGCTGCCCCTACCCCTCCGGAGACTGTATCCCTCTATTCCCATCCTATTCATGTACTTGTCAAAAATGCCCCTTAAAAATCACTACTGTATCTGCTTCCACTCCCTCCCCCAGCAACGAGTTCCAGGCACCCACCACCCTCTGTGTAAAAATCTGCCTTGTACATCTCCTTTAAACCTTGCCCCTCGCACCTTAAACCTGTGCCCTCCCCCCTAGTAATTGACTCTTCCGCCCTGGGAAAAAGCTTCTGACTATCCACTCTGTCCATGCCTCTCATAATCTTGTAGACTTCTATCAGGTCACTTCTCAACCTCTGTTGTTCCAGTGAGAACAAACCAAGTTTCTCCAACCTCTCCTCATAGCTAATGCCCTCCATACCAGGCAACATCCTGGTCAATCTTTTCTGTACCCTCTCCAAAGCCTCCACATCCCTCTGGCAGTGTGGCAACCAGAATTGAACACTATATTATAAGTGGGGCCTTGCTAAGGTTCTATAAAACTGCAACATGAGAGGGTGGATAGACTGGGAATTTTTTCTCTGGAGTGTAGGAGGCTGAGGGGTGATCTTATAGAGGTCTATAAAATAATGAGGGGCACAGATCAGCTACATAGTCAATATTCCCAAAGGTAGGGGAGTCCTAAAACTAGAGGGCACAGGTTTAAGGTGAGAGGGGAGAGATATAGAATTGTCCAGAGGGGCAATTTTTTCACACAGAGGGTGGTGAGTGTCTGGAACAAGTTGTCAGAGGTAGTAGTAGAGGTGGGTACAATTTTGTCCTTTTAAAAGGCATTTCGACAGTTTACATGGCTGAGATGGGTATAGAGGGATAAAGGTAAATGTGGGCTATTAGGAGTAGCTTAGGGGTTTTAAAAAAAGAGTGACATGGATAAGTTGGGCCAAAGGGGCCTGTTTCCATGCTGTAAACCTCTATGACTTTACAGAAGGAAGCCATTCGACCCCATCAGGGTCTACACTGACAACAATCCCACCCAGCTCCTATCCCCAGAACCCCACACATTTACCCTGCTAATCTCCCTGAAACTAGGGCAACTTAGCATGGCCAATCAACCTAGGCCCCACACATCTTTGAACTGGGTTCCATGAGGAAACCAGAGCACCTGGAAGTATGGTGGCTCCGTAGCTAGCAGTGCTGCCTCATCACGGTGCTCACTGTGTAGGTTCGATTCCCCACTTGGATCACTGTCTGTGCGGCGTGTGCACATTCTCCCCATCTCTGCGTGGGTTTCCTCTGGCTGCTCCGGGTTTCCTCCCGCAATCTACAGATGTGCGGGTTAGGTTGGGTTGGCCGTGCTAAATTGCCCCTTAGCGTCAGGAGGACTAGCGAGGGTAAACATATGGGGGTTTGGGGATAGGGCCAGGGCGGCATTGTGGGCAGGATGGGCCCAATGGCCTCCTCCTGCGCTGTAGGGATTCTCTGATCCTTCTGCCAAACCCACGCAGACACGGGGAGAACGTGCGGTCCCCACACGGACAGCGACCCAAGCCGGGAATCAAACCTGGCGCTGTGAGGTAGCAGTGCTGACCACGGTGCCACCGTGCTGCCCGTTTCTCCTGTGCGCTCCCTTTAATGGAAATTGTAGCTCGCGCCGGAACTGGGGAAGAGTTAGCGATGCCCACTTTGGTAGGAGGAATGGTAGGAAGGACTATTACTTACGGGGCGAAAAACTGCAGCAGGCGACGGTGCAGAGGGACCTCGGGGTCCTTGTGCATGAGTCGCAAAAACCCAGCTTGCAGGTGCAGCAGGTGGTCAGGAAGGCGAATGGGATGCTGGCCTTCATAGCGAAGGGGATTGAATATAAAAGTAGGGAGGTCTTGCTGCAGCTGTATAGGGCATTGGTGAGGCCGCAGCTGGAGTACTGTGTGCAGTTTTGGGCGCTGCACCTGCGCAAGGATATTTTGGCCCTGGAGGGAGTGCAGAGGAGGTTTACTAGGCTGATACCGGAGTTGAGGGGGTTGAGCTATGAGGAGAGGCTGAATAAACTAGGCTTGTACTCGTTAGAGTTTAGAAGAATGAGGGGAGATCTCATTGAGATGTATAAGATGATGAATGGGATGGATAGGATAGAGGTGGAGAGACTCTTCCCGCTCAAAAAAGACAGTAGGACTAGGGGGCACAGCCTCAAGATAAAGGGGGGGGGCGGTTTAGAACAGAGTTGAGGAGGAACTTCTTCACTCAAAGGGTGGTGAATCTCTGGAATTCTCTGCCCGTTGAAGTGGTGGAGGCTGCCTCGCTAAATATTTTTAAGAAACGGGTTGATGGGTTTTTGATAAGAGAGGGGATTAAGGGTTATGGGGAGAGGGCGGGAAGGTGGAGCTGAGTCACGACAGATCAGCCATGATCTTATTGAATGGCGGGGCAGGCTCAAAGGGCTGGATGGCCTTACTCCTGCTCCTATTTCTTATGTTCTTATGTTCTTATGTGGCAGGTTTCACAGAAATGCAGGGGAAGAGGGAGGGGAGGTTTTATTTATTTGCAAAATCGAAACAAATTAGGCTCCCCCACGCTTTTCGCTGCCCCTCCCTCCCCCCCTGTTCCTCTCTCTCCTGCCCGCGCACCCCCCCCCCATCCCCCCCCCCCCCCCCCCCCCCCCCCCAGCTCCTTTGATAAGAGGATAAGCAGAGTGAGGTTTAGTAATTGATTTTTCAAATCGAATGTAGGAGCACAACAGGGAGACAATCTAACCAACACCACAAGCACCATTCGATTTAAAAGTGAAAATAGGATTTGAACTCCCACGTTCTAAGAACGACTGATGTCTCTTTGGGCTTTTGACAGAGCCGGTTTGGCAGCTAAAACACAAGAGGATTTGTCGTTGCCTTTCCTTCGCCGCACTGACGCGGAAGGCAGGTGCCGTTTTGTGCCCACTCCCCACTTCCTGTGTACCAGACCTTATCACAGGCACTCCCGCGGTTCAAACCACAGAATCTCCCCAGTGCAGAAGGAGGCCAATCGGCCCCTCGAGCCTGCACGGACTCTCCGAAAGCGTACCTAAACAAGGCCCACTTTCCCTCACCCTGTCCCCACGGCCAGTACCCTTAACCTGCACTTCGTGGGACACTTAGGGGCAATTTACCATGGCTAATCCACCTAACCCTGCACTTCTTGAGTCACAACGGGGCAATTTAGCATGGCCAATCTACCTAACCTACACATCTTGGGCACAAAGGAGCAACTTAGCATGGCCAATCCACATAAAGTACACACCCTTGGACATTAAGAGGCAGTTTAGCATGGCCAATCCACCTAACCTGCACATCTTTGAACACTAAGGGGTAATTTATCATGGCCAATCCACCTAACCTACATATCTTGGGCACTAAGGAGCAATTTAGCATGGCTAATCCACGTAAAGTACACATCCTTGGACACTAAGAGGCAATTTAGCATAGCCAGTCCCCCTAACCTGCACATCTTTGGACACTAAGGGGCAATTTAGCATGGCCAATCCACCCTACCCTGCACATCTTTGGACACTAAGGGGCAATTTAGCATGGCCAATCCACCTAACCTTCACATCTTTGAACACTAAGGGGTAATTTAGCATGGCCAATCCGTCTAACTTGCACACCTTTGGATGCTATGGGGCAATTTAGCATGGCCAATCCACCTAACCTAAACATTTTTGGATGCTTGGGGCAGTTTAGCACGGCCAATCCACCTAACCTGCATGCCTTTGGAATGTGGGAAGAAACCGGAGGACCCGGAGAAGTCCCACGCAGACACGGGAAGGATGAGCAAACTCCACATAGACAGTGATCTGAGGCCGGAATTGAACCAGTGACCCTGGTGTGAGGCAGCAGTGTTAACCATTGTACCACAATGCCAGCCACGTGCTCACTGTGTTCCAATGGGGAAGGAAATCTGCTGCCCCTGTCCTTTCTGAGCGGGAAGAGTCTCTCCACCTCTATCCTATCCATCCCATTCATCATCTTATACGTCTCAATGAGATCTCCCCTCATTCTTCTAAACTCTAACGAGTACAAGCCCAGTTTATTCAGCCTTTCCTCATAGCTCAACCCCCTCAACTCCAGTATCAGCCTAGTAAACCTCCTCTGCACTCCCTCCAGGGCCAAAATATCTTTGCGCAGGTGCGGCGCCCAAAACTGCACACAGTACTCCAGCTGTGGCCTCACCAATGCCCTATACAGCTGTAGCAAGACCTCCCTACTTTTATATTCAATCCCCCTCGCTATGAAGGCCAGCATCCCATTCGCCTTCATTTCTGTAATTGCCTGATAATACAGAACTCGCTTATTTACTGGAAAAGGGGTGGTGGGGAGCCTATAGTTCCCCATTGCTTTCTCCTTGGCCACATCTCAGCTAATCAGAGTCGACTTAATAACCAATCAGCGCCCTTTTCTCCTGCGGTATAATCTGTTGTGGTTGTTTGAAATTTGGCATTCTTGTGTTTGTCCTGACGGATGCGAGATTGGAAAGCAAGGAAAGAGATTACTAAACCGGAGAGAGTGCAGGGGAGGTTTACAAGGACGTTGCCAGGACTCACGGGACTGAGTTACAGGGAGAGATTGGACAGGCTGAGACTTTTCTCATTGGAGTGTAGGAGACTGAGGGGTGATCTTATGGAGGTATATAAGAGGCATGGAGAGGATGAATGCACTCGGTCTTTTTCCCAGGGTTGGGGAATCGAGAACTAGAGGGCAGAGGTTTAAATTAAGAGGGGAAAGAATTAAGGGGAACCTGAGGAGGAACCTTTTTAGAGTGGCACGGTTAGCACTGTGGGTTAGCACTGCTGCTTCATAGCTCCAGGGTCCTGGGTTCGATTCCCGGCTCGGGTCACTGTCTGTGTGGAGTTTGCACATTCCCCTCGTGTCTGCGTGGGTTTCCTCCGGGCGCTCCGGTTCCCTCCCACAGTCCAAAGATGTGCGGGTTTGGTGGATTGCCCCTTAGTGTCCCGGGATGTGTCGGTTAGTGGGGATTAGTGGGTATAATGTGTAGGGATATGGGGGATAGGGCCTGGGTGGGATTGTGTTCGGTGCAGACTCGATGGGCCGAAGGGCCTCTCCGTGCACTGTAGGGTTCTATGATTCTATGATACACAGAGGGTGGTCCGTGTGTGGAATGAGCTACCAGAGGAAGTGGTTGGGGCTGGGACATTGACAACATTTCAAAGGCGTTTGGACAGATACACGGATAGGAAAGGTTTAGAGGGGTACGGGCCAAATGAGCTTTTGGGTCAGCATGGACCAGTTTGGGCCAAAGGGCCTGGCTCCATGCCATAGATCCTATGACTCGAAGCTGTCTCTCTCTTTGCGACAACACTTGATTGGTGCTCCGTCCCGCTCGCGCCAGGATTAACTTGCTACCCTCACCCTGTTGTCAACGGAGTATTTTGCGTGGAATACCTGGACTGCTGGCAGTGGCATTCCCAACGTCTTGTGGATTCCGAGACCCTGCCTGCGCAGGATTACAGCGGCGTGTTTGTTTAATACCACCGGGAGACAGGGAATATAAAAGCGATATAATTTGACGACAGAATGATCAGCGAGTGACTGGAAGTTCCTTTATGGTCTCAGTAACAATGGGAGAGGGAAACGGAATATGCAAAGTGTAACGAGGTTTTAACGGGGGAGCAAGGGCTGACATTTTAACCTGCAAATTAATCCGTTTTACCATAATAAATCTCGGAGCGGAGGTTTTCTCTTCAGATGAGGTTTCCCCCTTTTAACCCTTCCCTTCCCCACTGGAAGCAGTGTCGGACTGGGGTGTCGGTGCTTGTAGTGATGTTCCGCTGGGGCTGGATTGTCGCAAATCTTTAGAACATAGAACATTCCAGCGCAATCCAGGCCCCTTCGGCCCTCGATGTTGCGCCGACCAGTGGAACCAATCTAATGGCCCTCTCACCTAAACTATTCCGATGTTATCCATGTGCCTATCCACTGACCATCTGAACGCCCTTAAAAGTTGGCAAATTAACCTGTGGCCCTCTACCCCCTGAGGCCAAGGTGTGGGGGCTGCTGAGTTGCTGAAACGAATGGGCTTTCCCGTCTCTCACGGACTCCGAGGGCAATGCAGGAATGCCGGAATTGCGGCCAAGGGTCATCCCGTTAACTGGCAGAGCAGGTCCGAAGGGGCTGAACGGCTGTTCCTTGCTCACAGGATCCCATTCGGCCCGCCGAGCCCACACCGATAGCAATCTCACCCAGGCCCCGCCCCCCCCCCCTAACCCCGCGCATTTGCCCTGCTTAATACCCTTGATACTAAGGGGCAACTTATCACGGCCAATCCGCCTAATCCACAGGCCTTTGGAGCATTGGAGGAACCGGAGCACCCGGAGGAAATCTACGCAGACGTGGTGGGAACATTCAGACTCCGCACAGACAGTGACCCGAGCCGGGATCAAACCCAGGTCTCTGGCGCTCTGAGGCAGCAGCGCTAACCGCTGCGCCACCGTGCCAATCCTGACAGATATTGACAGGGTGGACGTGGAGAGAATGTTTCCGCTTGTGGGAGAGTCTAGAACTGCAGGTTCCTGTTTAAAAATATAAGGGGTTGTCCAGTTAAGACAGAGGTGAGGAATCATGGAATTCCTACAGAGGAGAGGGAGGCCATTTGGCCCATCGAGCCTGTACCAGCAACAATCCCACCCAGGCCCTTCCCCTGTAACCCTATATATTAGGTGAGTGTGATGAAGGAGCAGTGCTCCAAAAGCTCGTTGGACTTTAACCTGGTGTAGTGAGACTTCTTACTGTGCTTATTGAATGGCGGGGGCAGGCTCGCGGGGCCGAGTGGCCTTCTCCTGCTCCTAGTTCATACATTTGTATTTCATAAGTTCATATGTACCTGTCATTGGAGTGTGTGGTTAGTGGGTGAGCCATGCCCTGTGCTGGGATCTGTGGGTAATGAGTACGAGGCCGCCCTCCCCCCCAACCTCCCCCCCCCCCCCCCCCCCCCCCCCCCCCCCCCCCACTCCCAACCCCCCCAACCCCAGTTGCTCTAGGAGGGCAGTTGAGAGTCAACCACATTGCTGTGGCTCTGGAGTCACATGTAGGCTGTGTATGGAAATAGAGCAGGGAAAGGAGACTGAGTGGATTGCTCTACAGAGAGCTGGGATGTACATGATGGGTGGAATGGCCTTATTCTGCGCCATAAATGTCCCTATGACAATGAGTGTCTCGCTAGGTCATTTCAGAGAGCCATTAAACTTGCTGTGTCTCTGGAGTCACATGGAGGCCAGACCAAGTAAGGAAGGCAGATTTCCTTCCCTAAGGGACATTGTGAACCAGATAGGTTTTTTTCCGACAATTGACAATAGTTTCTTGGCCATCAGTAGATTCCTAAATCCAGATTTTTACAGAATTCTGTTTTCATAGAACATAGAACATAGAACATTACAGCGCAGAACAGGCCCTTCGGCCCACAATGTTGCGCCGACCAGTTACAAAACAATGACCCACTAGCCTAAACCAATCCCTTTTTGTCCATAAACCTATCCACAGATGGTTTTCACCATCTACCGTGGTGGGATTCAAACCCAGGTCCCTAGACTGTCAAGTCAAATCAAATCAGAAGAGGCAGTGAGGCAATAAGGGTCATTTTTTTTCACACGGCGAGTTGTGATCTGGAAGACGCTGCCTGAAAGAGCGGGGATAGCAGATTCAACAGGAAATTTCAAATAGGGTATTAGATAAATATTGGAAGGGTATAAATGAGGGGGGATGTGGTTTCCTGATTTAATTTGATTTATTATTGTCACATGTATTAACATAGAGTGAAAAATATTGTTTCTTGTGTGCGATACAGACAAAATATACCATTCATAGAGAAGGAAAGGAGTGCAGAATGTAGTGTTACAGTCACAGCGAGGGTGTAGAGAAAGATCAACTTAATGCGAGGCGGATCCATTCAAATGTCTGGCAACAGCAGGGAAGAAGCTGTTCTTGAGTCAATTGGTACGTGACCACAGACTTTTGTATCTTTTTCCTGACGGAAGAAGGTGGAAGAGAGAATGACTGGGATACATGGGGTCCTTAATTATACTGGCTGCTTTGCCGAGGCAGCGGGAAGTGTAGATGGGAGGCTGGTTTGTGTGATGGATTGGGCTTCATTCATGACCCTTTGTAGTTTCTTGCAGTCTTTAGTTTCCTTAGTCTTCTGAGAAAGGAAAGGTGTTGGTGGGCTTTCTTAACTATAGTATCGGCATGGGGGGCCCCAGGACAGATTGTTGGTGATCTGGATATTTAACAATTTGAACATAGAACATTACAGCACAGTACAGGCCCTTCAGCCCTCAATGTTGTGCCGAGCTATGTCCAAACCCAAGATCAAGCTATCCCACTCCCTATCACTCTGCTGTGCTCCTTGTGTCTATCCAATAACCGCTTGAAAGTTCCTAAAGTGTCCGACTCCACTATCACAGCAGGCAGTGCATTCCACACCCCAACCACTCTCTGAGTGAAGAACCTACCTCCTGTATCTCCCACCGTGAACCTTATGGTTATGCCCCCTGGATTGTAACAGCTACATCCACCCGAGGAAATAGTCTCTGCACGTCCTCTCTATCTATCCCCCCTCATCAGCGTTTAAACCCCTGTTAAGTCGCCAAAACCAAGCCTGGACCATTCCTACTTGGTCCCCGTTGTGGGAAAGGATGGTGCTGGGGGGGAGGGTGGATGGTGAGGTGGTCACACTGGGACCCAATGGGTAGCTCCCGTAACGAGAACAGAAAGAATAGTCAGTGAGTGAGGAGAGAATCGGTGAGTCCGAGGCAGGGTGGGGGAAACATAGTCAAATCACCAGATCGCAGGAATGAGGCGCCATGGAAATAAGCGCCATCTACTGATTTCAGTAGAAATCATTTTTCTACTGATTTCATATCCTCTTGTCAGATATTCAATGACTGACTGTTCATTAGTCTGAACAATCAGTAATAGTTCCTGCTGCTCAACCATCAATAAGCTTTCTAATCACACCCCCAACAACTCAGATTTATACTGTATGGATCAATAAGGACACAGAGACAACAGGAGGCCATTCAGCCCCTCCAGCCAATTCCGTCATTTCATTTGACCATGGTTAATGTTCATCCACCGGCCTGGTCTCCTCAATATCCTTGTCTAGCAAAAAAACCTATCGGTCTTAGAATTACAGTTATCAGTTGACTAGCACTGATGTGTCTAAGTCAACGATAGAATCCCCACAGCGCAGAAGGAGGCCATTCGACCCATCGAGTCTGCACTGACCACAATCTCACCCAGGCCCATTCCCATAACCCCATGCATTTACCCTAGCTAGTCCCCCTGACACTAAGGGGCAATTTAGCATGGCCAATCCACATAACCCGCATGTCTTTGGACTGTGGGAGGAAACCGGAGTACCCCGAGGAAACCCACGCAGATACGAGGAGAATGTGCAGACCCCACACAGACAGTGACCCGGGCCGGGAGTCGAACCCGGGTCCCTGGCGCAGTGAGGCAGCAGTGCTAACTACTGTGCCACTGCGCCGTTCTTGGCTCCCTTCTCTATACTATACATGGTGGGTACACAACAAGTAGTCTCTGTATTTTAATTCGACATGGGAGAGGGAACATTCCTGCTACACAATACAAGATATCGCTCACCTTATAATTAGTGTTTGAACACACTTCCAGAACAAGGTTTAATTTGCTTAAGCCTGATGAAAAAAGCGAAGTAAGGCAGAAACAAGGCACAGTAAAGATGATCCAGAGAACACCAGCACACTCAGAGGTCAGAATGAAAATCCATTAGTGTGATGAGAAGGGGGATTGGAGATCATAGAACCATAGAACCCTACAGTGCAGAAACAGGCCCTTCGGCCCATCGAGTCTACACCGAAGACAATCCCACCCAGACCCTATCCCCATATCCCTACACATTTACCTGCTAATCCCTCTAACCTACACATCCCAGGACACTAAGGGGCAATTTTAGCATAGCCAATGAACCTAACCCGCACATCTTTGGACTGTGGGAGGAAACCGGAGCACCCGGAGAAAACCCACGCAGACACGAGGAGAATGTGCAAACTCCACACAGACAGTGACCCGAGTTGCAAAGAGATGAGGTGCGTTCACATATCTGGTGAAGACTGAGAGAGACTCCCAGTGTAGTGTCACTCATCTGCTGGAAAGGGAAAATCTGACAGGAGAAGGTGATATACCCCCGATTGTTCAAAATTCCTCCCATGAGTCCAAACGGAAGTCAGAAAGAAACCGAACGTTTCCTGTATCACAGGGTCCACCAGTGTTTCTGTATTAGTCACAAGTAGGGTAACATTAACACTGCAGTGAAGCTACTGTGAAAATGCCCTAGTCGCCGCACTCCGGCACCTGTTCGGGTACACTGCACATGGCCAATGCTCCTCTTTCGCACTTGGAAGGAAACTGGAGCACCCAGAGGAAGCCCACGCAGACACGGGGAGAACATGCAGGCTCTGCACAGACAGTGACCCAAGGCTGGAACCGAACCCGGGTCCCTGGTGCTGTGAGGCAGCAGTGCCACCGTGCCACCATCTTAGAAATATAGAAACCCTACAGCACAGAAAGAGGCCATTTCAGCCCATCGAGTCTGCACCGCCCACAATTGCACCCAGGCCCCACCCCAATATCCCGACACATTTACCTGCTAATCCCTCGAACCTGCACATCTCCGGACACTAAGGGCAATTTTTAGCATAGCCAACCAACCTAACCCGCACATGTTTGGACTGTGGGAGGAAACCGGAGCACCCGGAGAAAACCCACGCAGACACGAGGAGAATGTGCAAACTCCACACAGGCAGTGACCCGAGCCGGGAATCGAACCCAGGACCCTGGAGCTGTGAAGCAGCAGTGCTAACCACTGTCACAATGTGCCGCCCAAATCTTATCACCAAGTGAGTACAACTGCAGAGACCTGTTCACACTCGGTACTCTCTGCAACTCCATTCAATACTGGGTGATGTGTTAAGGTTAGATTTTGTTTGACTCCATTCATATTGAGAAACATTTCAAAGCCTTCTGACATAAACTGTGCACCATTATCTGATACCAACACCTCTGGCAACCAATCCATCACCAACCAGCTTCTCAAAACCTCTGTAGTTTGGCATTTGATTTCATTTGATTTATTATTGTCACGCGTATTAACATAGTGAAAAGTATTGTTTCTTGCGCGCTATCCAGGCAAAGCATACCGTTCATAGCGAAGGAAAGGACAGAGTGCAGAAATGCAGTGTTACAGTCACAGCTCGGGTGTAGAGAAAGAGCAACTTAGTGCGAGGTAGGTCCATTCAAAAGTCTGACAGCAGCAGGGCAGAAGCTGTGGTACTGGACTTGAACTCAACATTTATTCACTAACTGAGCCGGAGAGAAGCGACACCAAAATAGTCATCGATGTACCGGTAAAGGCACAACGCAAACTGGAGGAACGGCATCTCATCTTCTCACTAGGCACTTTACAGCCTTTCAGTCTCAACACCAAACTCAACAACTTCAGATGATTTGCTCTACCCTACCTCGGCCTCCTTTATTTTCATTCTATTTTATTTGATTTTTTTACTCACACAGGGATGGTCAAATGCGTTCAAACCAAGTTTCTATCGAAGTGCCAACAGGAAGTTCCTGCTTTCCAGTTCTATCTCCCTTTTATTTCTTTATGGTCTTTTTCATTTTTCTTCGCCGCTCCACTCTTTCTCCTCCCCCCCCCACCCCCGACTTCATCCCCCTTCCCTTAGCCTTTCTCCCTGAGCTTCCCCGCCCCCCCCAAACATCTCCATCTGTTAGAGTTCTCTGCCGTTTGGCCGTTCACAGCTTCTATTCTCTCTATGGGCTGCCATTAGCAGCCTTTCCCCTGGTTCCTGTGGCTATGACTCATCTTCCATTTCCTCCTCCTGCAGTATAAATATCTCCCACTTTCTCTGCCTTTTAGCTTTGGCAAAGGGTCACCTGGACTCGAAACGTCTTTTCTCTCCTTACAGATGCTGCCATGAGATTTTCCAGCGTTTTCCCTTTTGGTATTTACTCACTAACTAAAGCTACCCGGCTGAAACAAGATCATCTTTTTCCTTCCACTTGAAAGGGGTCGATGTGATCCCATGTTTTTCTTGCGCTTGGCCATGGAACAAAAGGAGCCTTGGTTCGATCATTCCTCACTCACCACCTTTCACCAACTCTTCGATTTCTCGATCCCCTGTCGGGTATGAGACATAGTTACTGCCTCTCCAAAGAGGGGACAGAAAATTAGTGAAACCAGATGGGCTTTTATGAGAAACGATCATTGTCTCATGGCCACCGTTACTGAGACTAGTTTTCCATTCCAGCTTATCTTAATTGAATTTGGATTCTGCCAGCGGCTCTGGTGGGATTTGAACCCCTAGTTCCCCCAGCATTACCCTGGGCCAGTCGGTTACAAGTCAAGTGACGTTACCGCCAGCCCACCTTCTCTCCCTCACTTGAAGGAATCCAGCCTAAATTTTAATTGGCAACCATAGAGGAAGAAAATAGCAATAATTAGTCAACTTGCATAGTCTTCCCCTGGGCTGTATTTCAATAGGAGATGAAAGGGATTATCTGTTAACTTGGTGCTCCAGGAGCCTTTGTTTCATATTTCAAGTCAATCATTTTTGGGGAGATAGAACTGGAAAGCAGGAACTTTCTGTTGGCACTTCGATAGAAACTTGGTTTGAATGCATTTGGCCATCCCTGTGTGAGTTTGCCTCAACCGCATAGGGTTCCGACCGCGATATATCACGGGAAGATTCTGTGAGAGAAGATGTGGAAAAGATTTGTGAGGATGATTTTTGATTTGATTTATTATTGTCACATGTATTGACATACAGTGAAAAGTATTGTTTATTGCATGCTATACAAAGCATACCATTCATAGAGAAAGAAACCAGAGAGTGCAGAATGTAGTGTTGTGTGTGTTGAGTGAATGTGTGCGTGTGTGTGTGTGTGTGTGTGTGCACATTGTCTCACAGTGTGTGAGAGTGCGTGTGTGTGATTGTGTTTGTGAGTGCATACTGTTCATAGAGAAGGAAAGGAGAGAGTGCAGAATGTAGTGTTACAGTCACAGCTAGGGTGTAGAGAAAGATCAGCTTAATGTGAGGTAGGTCCATTCAAAAGTCTGACAGCAGCAGGGAAGAAGCTGTTCTTGAGTCGGTCGGTACGGGACCTCAGACTTTTGTATCTTTTTCCTGAAAGTGGAAGAGAAAATGTCCGGGGTGTGTGGGATCCTTATGGTGGCTGCAAGTGTAGACAGAGTCAATGGATGGGAGGCTGGTTTGTGTGATGGATTGGGCTACATTCACAACCCTTTGTAGTTCCTTGCCGTCTTGGGTAGAGTAGGAGCCCATACCGAGCTGTGATACAACCAGAAAGTACGCTTTCTATGGAGCATCTGTTAAAGTTGTTGACAGTTGTAGCTGACATGCCAAATTTCCTTAGTCCTCTGAGCAAGTAGAGGCGTTGGTGAACTATCTTAACTATAGTGTCAATATGGGGGACAAGGACAAGTTGTTGGTGATCTGGACACCTAAAAACCTGAAGCTTTTGACCCTTTCTACTTCATCCCTGTTCATGTAGACAGGAAAAAGTCTGACAACACCAGGTTTTAGTCCAACCAAACTGTGATCAGTGCTCCTTCCACTCACATTATCAGCCACTTCAGGTCTTGAACAGCAGGTTAGGTGTAAGGATTCACATTCTAATCAGTAATCTCTAAACTGTCTGTGCTTTATATGCTCTGTCTGAGGCCAGAACTCTCCATTCACCTGAAGAAGGGGCTAACCCTGAAAGCTTGTGAGTGGACTATCAAATAAATCGGTTGGACTGAAACCTGGTGTTGTCAGACTTTTTACTGTGTTTACGCCAGTCCAACGCCGGCATTCCCACATCATGTAGACAGGGGCATGTTCTCCTTTACACTTCTTGAAGTTGATGACAATCTCCTTCGTTTTGTTGACGTGGAGGGAGAGATTATTAAGCCAGAATTAAGAGTTTACAATAATCGTGAAAAGCTGCTGAGGCCGGAGTGCTTTCTCTGGAAAAGACTGAATGGAAGACTTTGACATGATGAAAGCGGGTTTGATCGGGTACCATAGCATTCCTCCAGTGCAGAAAGAATCCCTGTGACCCATCGAGTCTGCACTGATTCTCAGAAAGCGCATCCCACCCAGACCCTTCCTTTTGCCTTATTTCTGTAACCCTGCATATTTACCATGGCGCATTTACCAGGGCAGCACGACGGCACAGTGGTTAACACTGCTGCCGCACAGCGCCAGGGACCCGGTTCGATTCCCGGTTCGATTCCCGGCTCGGGTCACTACCTGTGTGGAGTTTGCACATTCTCCCCACGTCTGCGTGGGTTTCCTCCGGGGGCTCCGGTTTCGTCCCACAGTCTGAAAGACATGTTTGGTTCGGTGCATTGACCCGAACAGGTGCCAGAGTGGCAACCAGGGGTATTTCACAGTAGCTTCATTGCAGTGTTAATGTAAAGCTTATTTGTGACTAATAAATATACTTTAACCTTAATCCTCCGAACCCACACATCTTTGGAAATCCCAAACCTGCACATCTTTTCACAGCGGGATGAAACTGGAGCACCCAAAGGAACGTAAGAACATAAGAACTTGGAGCAGGAGTTAGGCCATCCGGCCCTTCGAGCCTGCCCCACCATTCAATAAGATCATGGCTGATCTGAAGTGGCTCAGTTCCACCTTCCTGCTTTCTCCCCATAACCCTTAATTCCCCTGTCTATCAGAAACCTATCTACCCATGACTTAAATATATTCAGCGAGGTAGCCTCTTCCATTTCAACATAGAACATAGAACATTACAGCGCAGAACAGGCCCTTCGGCCCACGATGTTGCGCCGACCAGTTACAAAATCACGTGCTCACTGTGTTATACCAATCCCTTTTCATCAACGGGCAGGCAATTCCAGAGATTCACCACCCTTTGAGTGAAGAAGTTCCTCCGCAACTCTGATCTAAAATGCCCCCCCCCCCCTTATTTTGAGGCTGTGCCCTCTAGTCCTGCTATCCTTTCCAAGCGGAAAGAATCTCTCTACCTCTACCCTATCTATCCCTTCATTATCTTGTAAGTCTCTATAAGATCCCCCCTCAGCCTTCTAAACCCTAACGAGTACAGGCCCAGTCTATTCAATCTTATACGTCTCAATGAGATCTCCCCTCATTCTTCTCCCCGTAATCCTTGATCCCCTTTTTGATCAAGAACCTATCTATCTCTATCTTAAAGACACTCAATGACCCGGCCTCCACAGCCTTCTGCGGCGAAGAGTTCCACAGATTCCCCACTCTCTGGCTGAATAAATTCCTCCTCATCTCTGTTTCAAAGGAGCGTCCCTTCACTCTGAGGCTGTGCCCTCGAGTTCTAGTCTTGCCCATTAGTAGAAACATCCTCTCCAAGTCCACTCTATCCAGGCCTCTCAGTATTCTGTAGGTTTCATAGAATAGAATAGAATCCCTACAGTGCAGAAGGAGGCCATTTGCCCCATCAAGCCTGCACCGACAACCCCCACCCAGGCCCTATCCCTGGAACCTCACGTATTTACCATGCTAATCTCCCTGACACTAAGGGACAATTTAGCATGGTCAATTAGATCCGCCTCATCCTTCCTTCTAAACTCCGTTGAGTATAGACTCAGACTCCTCAACTGCTCCTCATACGACAAGTTCTTCATCACTTTGGAATCACTCTTGTGAATCTGCTCTGGACCCCCTCCACGGCCAGCACATCCTTCCTGAGGCATGGGGCCCTGAACTGCTCACAATACTCCAAACGGGGTCTGATCACAGCCTCATACAGCCTCAGCACCACATCCCAGAGAATCGCCAAAGGCTGGAACTGCACTCGGGTACCTGGGCCTGAGTACAATTTTATCTCTTAACAAGCGTTTAGACAGTTACACGGGTAAGGTGGGTATCGAGGGATATGGGCCAAATGTGGGCAATTGGGATTAGCTTCGTGGTTAAAAAAAAAAGGATGGCATGGACAAGTTGGGCCGAAGGGCCTGTTTCCGTGCTGTGAATCGATGCTAAGCACTGTGCCACCAAGATGCAGAGAAGAATGTTTCTGCTTGTTGAGGTGACCAGATGAGAGATGATCAGGGGGGGAGTCACCGATAAACCCATTCGAGAATTCAGGAGGAACATCTTTACTCTGAGAGAATGGACTCAAGAACACGACACATACAAAACAAAGAGAACAAGGAACAGTTTAGCACAGGAAACAGGCCCTTCGGCCCACCAAGCCTCGCCGAGCATTGGTCCAACTAGACCATTCTTCTGTATCCCTCCATTCCCAGTCTGCTCATGTGACTATCCAGGTAAGTCTTAAACGATCCCAGCGTGTCCGCCTCCACCACCCCTACTTGGCAGCGCATTCCAGGCCCCCACCACCCTCTGTGTAAAATACGTCCCTCTGATATCTGGTTTAAACCCCCCCCCCCCCCCCCCCCCCCCCCCCCCCCCCCCCCCCCCCCCCCCCCCCCACCTTGAGACTGTGACCCCTCGTGATCGTCACCTCCGACCTGGGAAAAATCTTCCCACTGTTCACACTATCTATACCCTTCATAATTTTATACACCTCTATTAGGTCTCCCCTCATTCTCCATCTTTCCAGGCAGAACAACCCCAGTTTACCCAATCTCTCCTCGTAGCTAAGACCCTCCGTACCAGGCGACATCCTGGTAAACCTCCTCTGCACTCTCTCCATAGCCCCCACGTCCTTCTGGTACTTGGGGTGAACAGCAGAGGTGCGTACTTAAAGAGAAGCTGAGTAAAGGCACGAGAGGAAAGGAATAGCAGGATATGATGAGGTAGCATGTACCTGTTGGGCTGAATGGCCTGTCTCACTGCTGGGAGTGTTTTGTAATGTCTGATGCTGGGTAAGGGTACCGTCACTGGACAAGTAATCCGGGAATCCTGGCCTTATGCTCTGCGGAGATGGTTACAAATGGCGTGGGCGGCACGGTAGCACAGTGGTTAGCACTGCTGCTTCACAGCTCCAGGGTCCTGGGTTCGATTCCCGGTTCGGGTCACTGTCTGTGTGGAGTTTGCACATTCTCCTCGTGTCTGTGTGGGTTTTCTCCGGGTGCTCCGGTTTCCTCCCACAGTCCAAAGATGTGCGGGTTAGGTTCATTGGCTATGCTAAAATTGCCCCTTAGTATCCTGGGATGTGTAGGTTAGAGGGATTAGCAGGTAAATGTGTAGGGATATGGGGATAGGGTCTGGGTGAGATTGTGTTCGGTGCAGACTCGATGGGCCGAAGGGCCTGTTTCTGCACTGTAGGGTTCTATGATTAGAGTTAGGCAGGGTAGATTCAGAAAGAATGTTCCCGATGGTGGGAGAGTCCAGAACTAGGGGTCACAGTTTGAGGATTAGGGGTAAACCTTTTAGAAGTGAGGTGAGGAGAAATTTCTTCACCCAGAGGGTGGGGAATGTGTGGAATTCACTCCCACAGAAAGTAGCTGAGGCCAAAACGTTGGGATTTCAGGAAGGAGTTAGACACAGCTCTCAAACCAGCCTCCCATCCATTGACTCTGTCTACACTTCCCGCTGCCTCGGCAAAGGACATGGGGGGAAAGGGGGGAACAGAATATTGAGTTGAATGATCAGCCAGGATGGTATAGCAGGCTTGAAGGGCTGAATGGCCTCCTCCTCGTTTCTACGTCACGTTGACTGTGATGGCCGCAAGCTCTCTCTACAGCCAAAGTGTAAATGTTAATTTTGTTCTAACCATTTGAAGGGGATGAGAGTTCTGTTCACAGTGAAATGATTAAAGATTTTTTTGTAACTCGTTTGGAAATATTCCGCCCGTATTAAACATATTTAATCTTATTCATGGGGGTCACAGTGAGTGAGCAAACCTGGTTTCAGTCCTGTGACTCCCCCCACCCCCCTCCCCAACCCTCCCAAGATGAAGGAGGGCCACTCATTCGTGGGGCGGGGTGGGGGGAGGGGGGGGTACTCATTACCCACCGCTGCTCCAAACCATCGCCTATTTTTGTAAGTACTGAGCGTTACGGTGTGTAACTGTTCTCTTTCACGCTGAATCCCAATAGCAAGGCAATTAAGAGGTTTGCATCAAATCTTGTGTTGTCGTTGGCATGGGCCCCAGATTACCCCTCCCTCCCCTGCTCTCACCCCCCCCCCCCCCCCCCCCCCCCCCCCACCTCCCAACCAAACCAGGTCGCAAGTTTCGCAATATGGGCAAAGGGAACCAGTTGACGTCAGCGTGGCTTGCTGTGAAGCAGATGGGCCTCCTATCAACTCAAGGACAAGGGTAAAAGGGAAGTGGTGAAGGAGTGGCTCGCTGCTCCCCCCCCCCCCCTCCACCAACTCCCCCGGCTAGGAGTGGGGGTAAAGGGGGGGGGTGCAGAGGGAGGAGGAGGGGGGCGCGCTGCGGACGGCAGAGGCAGCACCGCGCCAGCGATGCTGTTTTCTTTCCCCGGGGGGGTGAAAGGTGGGGAAGCAGCAGATCAGTGATGTTGACCACCGCAGGGATTCTGTACTCAGTGTAATCTCTGGACTTCTGGCATTTGTCTGCTTCGGGTAATTAGTGAATCACACAAAATGCCCTGCCGTGCTGATCATTGGCTCCCTATCTGAACCTGCCAGATAGGACAAAAGAAGGCAGTGTGTATTAACACAAAATATTACCTTGTGTGTGTTAACCAGAACAAACTGCAGTTCATGCAAATGCAAGCTCGGAAAGCTACTTATCTGAGAGTGCCTCTCTCCCACATACATTTTCATTCATTACTGTTCAATTACTGCAGTTCTGTTCAATTCTGTGTGCGTGGCTGTGTGGAATGCCCCTCGACTGAACGAACGTTTTAACATGTGCGCTGCAAACCAACATAAATCCTTTGCAAATGGCTCTTATCTATGAATACCATCACGGTAATGGAATATTTAATGATTATTCGAGGACAAGCTGCAGCAATTCATTGCTAATGGCAGTTAGAGGTGGCACTGTGCATATGGAGACTGGAATTACCAATCAGTCTGCTCGGTGCTGGTCAGCGGCTGGCCATTTCAGCAGTTTGTCAGTCGGAAACTTCAGGCGGTCTGTTTGCTGTTGCAAAAGAGTGTTTTAAAACATGTCCAATTCCAGCAGTGCTACATGTGAGAGGAACACTGAAGACAGGAGCAGGAGGAGGCCATTTGGCCCTTCGAGCCTGCTCCGCCATTCATTACTATCATAGAACATAGAACACTACAGCACAAACAGGCCCATAAGTTGCGCCGATCTCATCCATACCTACCTGGCCATAGAACTATCTGTAACTCCCAATCCCATTAAACCCCATGTACTCATCCAGAAGTCTTTTAAAAGACCCCAGCGAGTTCGCCTCCACCACCACCGACGGCAGCCGATTCCACTCACTCACCACCCTCTGAGGTGAAAAACTTACCCCTGACATCTCCTCTGTACCTGCTCCCCAGTACCTTAAACCTGTGTCCCTCTCGTAGCGACCATTTCAGCCCTGGGAAATAGCCTCCGAGAATCCACCCTATCTATACCTCTATGTTCTATGAGGATGTGTCTAGGGCGGTGGATAGAGGAGAGTCGGTAGATGTGGTCTTTCTGGATTTTCAGAAGGCGTTTGACAAAGTAGGTACACAAGTCACTGAAAGTGGCAATGCAGGTGGAGAAGGTAGTCAAGAAGGCATACGGCATGTTTGCCTTCATCGGCCGGGGCACTGAGTTTAAAAATTGGCAAGTCATGATGCAGCTTTATAGAACCTTAGTTAGGCCGCACTTGGAATATAATGTTCGATTCTGGTCGCCACACTATCAGAAGGATGTGGTGACTTTGGAGAGGGTACAGAAAAGATTTACCAGGATGTTGCCTGGTATGGAGGGCATTAGCTATGAGGAGAGGTTGGAGAAACTTGGTTTGTTCTCACTGGAACAACGGAGATTGATGGGTGACCTGATAGTAGACTACAAGATTATGAGAGGCACGGACAGAGTGGATAGTCAGAAGCTTTATCCCAGGGTGGAAGAGTCAATTACTAGGGGGGGCATAAGGTAGGAAGGTATTGGAAGCCGGAAACCTTACAACCTTTGAAAAATATTAGGATGAGATCCTGAAAAATTATTACATCCAAGGATATGGGCGGCACGGTAGCACAGTGGTCAGCACTGCTGCTTTGCAGCTCCAGGGACCTGGGTTCGATTCTTGGCTCCGGTCACTGCCTGTGTGGAGTTTGCACATTCTCCTCGTGTCTGCGTGGGTTTCCTCTGGGTGCTCCGGTTTCCTCCCGCAGTCCAAAGATGTGCGGGTTAGGTTGATTGGCCATGCTAAGAAATTGCCCCTTACTGCCCAGGGTAGTGGAGGTTAGAGGGATTAGTGGGTATAATATGTGGGGATATGGGGATAGGGCCTGGGTGGGATTGTGTTCGGCGCAGACTCGATGGGCCAAAGGGCCTCTTTCTGCACTGTAGGGGTCTCTGATGATGATCCTATGATATGAGAAAAGGGGCAGATAAATTAGGTTAGCGTGACTACAGTGGTAGTTATTGTCAGTGCAGACCCCCCCCCACCCCACACAGCCCAGGGGTTGAAAGGAAATGGTCAGGTCTGCTCTGGAGGCTGGCAGAGTTAAAGAAGGGACAGAAAGGGTGGTACAGTGGGTTAGCACTGCTGCCTCACAGCGCCAGGGTCCCGGGTTCGATTCCCGGGTCACTGTGTGTGCGGAGTCTGCACGTTCTCCCCGTGTCTGCGTGGGTTTCCTCCGGGGTGCTCCGGTTTCCTCCCCACAGTCCGAAAGACGAGCTGGTTGGGGTGGATTGGCCATGCTAAGTTCTGCCTCAGTGTCACCCGAACGGGCGCCGGAGTGTGGCGACTCGGGGATTGTCACAGTAAATTCATTGTGGTCCTCGTGTGAGCCCACTTGTGACACCAATGAGTAAACTTTAAATAGCTGGCAAACAGACAAGTGACAAAAGTGATAGCGAATAGGCAAGTGACGGGGAGAGCTTTGAGTTGAAGAGGTGGGTTCGGGAGGCAGCGCATTGTGAGGTTCCAGCTTTGAACAAAGAACAACCCAGCACGGGAAACAGGCCCTTCGGCCCAACGAGCCCGCGCCGCCGCATCACCCTACACCTATTCTACCCTGCGTGTCTACGAATGGAACCCTACTCAGTCAGATTCAGGGGAGAAATAGTGTCAATTTGGTAAAAAACCGATTAGCCTGAGAGCACATCTTTGGGGTGTGGGAGGAAACCGGAGCGCCCGGAGGAAACCCACGCAGACACGGGGAGAATGTGCAAACTCCCACAGACACAGGCCCAAATCCATGTGCCTGCACAGCCAGCAGTGCTAGTCACCGAGCTGTTGCGGCGCCCGTCTACCGGTCCAGGATCAAGCACACACACCGACACGAAGTACTAGGCCACTCCTGGAACTTCCAAGAGCAGCCCAGGCACGACCCGCCGTGTGAATGCCCCTCGTTTGACACGAGGTGGACCTCCACCTGTGGAATAAAGTCAAAAATTATTAATCTTACAGCCTGCCTTTCCGGTGTCTCCCGAGGTTTAACCCTATTTAATATCCCCTACCATATCCCTCCATTCTCGTTTCACTCATGTGCCTATCTGACTGCATCTTAAACGAGTCCAACGTTCCCGCTTCCACCACCCTACTCGGTAGCGCGTTCCAGACCCCCACAAACTCTCTGTGTAAAGAACCTTCTTTACTGGCTGGCCAGGGCAGCACCTGAACCTGGCACTGTTTTGGGGACCTGGCAGCTGCCAATATTGTCCTCACGTCCTTGGCCACCACCCCGATCTGCGGCAGTCCATCGCAGCCCGCTCATCAACCGCGCCCCCCCCCCAACCCCGTCCTCCTCCCTGTCCGACAAACACACACTTTTCCTTCTCTTTGTACGAAGCCTTCCGAGAGATTTCTGTTGCCCCGTCTGTGCGAGACAGGTAGACTCTCGCTGTAGCGCGCGCGCTGTGGCACAGTCTGCACCTTGTGGGCATCCTCTGGGAAGGCAGCAGATGGAAGAATTCGATTATTCTGCGGTTCAGGGAGACCAAATGTTCAATTTGCTGCAGCGAGAGGCAGAGGAGGAACGAGGGGAAACGGAAAATTGCTGCCGTGCGGACAGATTTTTCATCGGAAGCCAATAGTTGGCAGGGGGAGAGGAACAGACACTGAGGTGCACTAATGTTCAAACCTCTTCCAACAAGCATCTGGGCTTTGCCGGAGCAATATCCCCTCAGCACACACACACACACACACACACACACACACACACCGCAGGCAGCCAGCAACCTGATTTCACCATATGTGGAACTATTTCATTCTGCACCTCGGTCCCTGGGGTGGCGTAGAGGTGGGGGGAGGGGCAAGGGGGGATGGTGGTGGGGGTAGAACAGGCGAGAGAGAGAGAGACACACCAGGGACAGGTGAATTGTTCTTAATGCAAGACACTAAATCACCAGGTTAACGTGAAACGTGTGAAGAGAGGAAACGGATCCGGCGAATGCTGACCTGGACTCGTCAGCGATCCCACAGTTAACCCAGATTAAACTGTGCTGCATATGTGTGTGTGTCACAGTGTGTCTGTGCAGGCATTGATGTGTGTGTGTGTGAGTGTGTGTGTGTGTGTATCTGTGTGTGTGTGTGTGTGTCTGTGTCTGGGTTTCTGTGTACTCTTTGCCACATTCTGACGCTGACCGGGTGAAGATGTTTCCCTGGAGTTTTTTACTCGATTTACAATTCTTATTCCGTTCGCTGATATTTATGACCTTTTAGTTTTGAGCTCCGGCACATCGGGCACCAGCCTCTGGGCGCAGAGGCAAGACATAGGGTTGGTGTACACATGATGTAGGGCTTGGTGAACACATGATGTACGCTGGTGTACACATGATGCAGGGCTGGTGTACACATGATGTAAGGCTGGTGTACACATGATGTAGGGCTTGGTGAACACATGATGTACGCTGGTGTACACATGATGCAGGGCTGGTGTACACATGATGTAGGGCTGGTGTACACATGATGTAGGGCTTGGTGAACACATGATGTACGCTGGTGTACACATGATGTAGGGCTGGTGTACACATGATGTAGGGCTGGTGTACACATGATGTAGGGCTGGTGTACACATGATGTAGGGCTGGTGTACACATGATGTAGGGCTTGGTGAACACATGATGTACGCTGGTGTACACATGATGTACGCTGGTGTACACATGATGTAGGGCTGGTGTACACATGGTGTAGGGCTGGTATACATATGATGTCGGGCTTGGTGTACACATGACAAAGGGCCGATGTACATGTGACGTAAGGTTGATGTACACATGAAGTAGGGCTAGTGTACAAATGATGTAAGGCTGGTGTACACATGATGTAGGTCTGGTGTACATATGACATAGGGCTGGTGTACACATGATCTAGGGTTAGTTACACATGATGCAGAGATAGTGTACACATGAAGTAGGGCTGGTGTTCACATGATGTAGGGCTGATGTAGAACTAGAGGGCACAGCCTCAAAATAAGGGGGGGGTGCAGTTTAGATCGGAGTTGAGGAGGAACTTCTTCACTCAAAGGGTGGTGAGTCTCTGGAATTCTCTGCCCGTTGAAGTGGTGGAGGTTACCTCGCTGAATATACTTAAGTCACGGGTAGATAGGTTTCTGATAGACAGGGGAATTAAGGGTTATGGGGAGAAAGCTACATCAGGGATCTACATCAGGGATTGGTTTAGGCTAGTGAGTCATTGTTTTGTAACTGGTCGGCGCAACATCGTGGGCCGAAGGGCCTGTTCTGCGCTGTAATGTTCTATGTTCTAAAGCGGGAAAGTGGAACTGATCCACTTCAGATCAGCCATGATCTTATTGAATGGCGGGGCAGGCTCGAAGGGCTAGATGGCCGACTCCTGCTCCTATTTCTTATGTTCTTATGTATACATGATGTAGGGCTGGTGTACTTCTGATGTAGGCTGGTGTACACATGATGCAGGGATGGTGTACACATGATGCAGGGATGGTGTACACATGGTGAAGGGCTGGCGTACATGTGGTCACTGTTACTGAGACTACGTGATGGCCTAATGGTATTATTGCTGGACCATTAATCCAGGAACTCAGCTAATGTTCTGAGGACCGGGGTTCAAATCTCACCATGGAACCATGGTCAATTGTGGGGAAAACCCTTCTGGTTCACTAATGTCCTTTTAGGGAAGGAAATCTGCCGTCCTTACCCGGTCTGGCCTACATGTGACTCCAGAGCCACAGCAATGTGGTTGACTCTCAACTGCCCTCCAAGGTCAACTAGGGATGGGCAATAAATGCTGACCCAGCCAGCGACACCCGTGTCCCATGCATGTGTATATATATTCCAGATTTATTAATTGAATTTAAATTCCACACCAGCCACTGTGGTGGGGTTTGAAGTTGTGTTCCCAGAACATTATCCTGGGCCTCTGGATTCCACCAGGGGGGACCTTTGTCCCTTGACCAATCGTCAACCCTCTCTGGAGTCACCTGACCTTAACTGGACAGCAGAGATGACCAATCCGGATGTCACATCCCAGAGGTCGGGTCCAGAGGCCACGGTGTCAGGGTCACAACCGGGAAATGCCTGGATCCACCTTGTCTCAGGTGACGTTATCAAACCCCCAGTCAGGGTCTCTCTTCAGTCTGTTACAGGAAAGGAATGATACTCATAGAATCCCATCTCGAGGGCAACATGACAGCTCAGAGGCTATCTCTGTTGCTATGCGGACACATGGATTTGGGTCTGTGTCCGTGGGAGTTTGCGCGTTCTCCCCATGGTTGCGTGGGTTTCCTCCGGGTACTCCGGTTTCCTCCCACATCCCAAAAATGTGCTTTTAGGCTGATTGATTGGGAAACAAATTGTCCCTATATTGGACCTCCCTGATCCTCACACATTAGGCTAGACTAAAATCATGAATAGGTCACTGACCATGGGACGGCGGCGTGGGCTCGTTGGGCCGAAGGGCCTGTTTCCCGTGCTGTGTTGTTCTTTGTTCTTTAATTCCACTCAGGCCCCCCCCCCCCCCCCCCCCCGACTTAGGAGAGACTAAGTCAGTTAGGATTATATTCACTGGAGTTTGGAAGAGTGAGAGGGGATCTCATAGAAACTTATAAAATTCTAACAGGGTAGATTCAGAAGGAATGTTCCCGATGGTGGGGGGAGTCCAGAACTAGGGGTCATAGTTTGAGGATAAGGGGTAAACCTTTTAGAACTGAGGTGAGGAGAAATTTCTTCACCCAGAGGGTGGGGAATGTGTGGAATTCACTCCCACAGAAAGTAGCTGAGGCCAAAATGTTATCTGATTTTAAGAAGAAATTAGATATAGCTGTTGGGGCTAAAGGGATCAAGTGGGAAGGGGGGATCAGGATATTGAATTTGATGATTGGCCATGATCAAAGTGGATGGTGGAGCAGGCTGGAAGGGCCGAATGGCCTCCTCCTGCTCTGGTTTCTATGTTTCCTGTGACCCTACTTTTCCATGCTGATCTCCCGGACGTTAAGGGGTAATTTAGCGTGGCCAATCAACCTAACCCACACATCTCTGGACTGTGGGAGGAAACCGGAGCACCCGGAGGAAACCCACGCAGACACGAGGCGAACGTGCAGCGTCCACACAGATAGTGACCCGAGGCCGGGAATTGAACTCAGGTCCCTGGCGCTGTGAGGCAGCAGCGCTACCCACACTGTGCCACTGTGTGAAATTGCTAAATCCCTGCTGACAGAGACTGGGTGGGACCCAACTGGAATTGACCAGCTGAGTCTAGATGGAGTTACCCACGCAGTGAGATTCAGTGGAGCCAATGACAACCAGTGCATTTCTGTACCGCCTTTAATGTGGGTAAACATCCCAAGCTGCTTTGCAGAAGCGGTTCGTTGACCTCAGTTGGACATTTGAGGCACGCAAGGAGATACCTGGACCGGCGGCCAAAAGCTTGGTCAATGAGGCAGCGTTTCAGAAGGGCCTTAAAGCCGGAGGAGAGAGTGGGGGGAACAGAGGGGTTTAGGGAGGGAATTCCAGAACTCGGGGCCTGGTCAGCTGAAGGTACGGCCACCAATGACGGAGCGATTAAAATTGGGGCTGCTGAGGAGGCCAGGGTTAGAGGAGTACAGAGGGTTATGGGAGTGTACAGATATAGAGAGGTGGCAGGGCCAGATGGAGGGATTCATAGTTACCTAGAATAGAATGATATAATCCTTGCAGTGCAGAAAGAGTCCGATCGGCCCATCGAGCCTGAACAGACCATAGTCCCACCCCAGCCCTATTCCGCTAACCCCACATATTTACCCTGCTAACCCTCCCCGACACAAGGGGGTAATTCAGGATGGACAATCAGCCTAACCCGCACACCTTCGGAAAAAACTTGAAAACAAAAATGGAAATATGAGAGGGACGGCACACTGCTCCCCCACAACGCCAGGGACCCGGGTTCCGTTCCCGGTGACACAGTGGGTTAGCACTGATACCCCCACAACGCCAGGGACCCGGGTTCCATTCCCGGTGACACAGTGGGTTAGCATGGCTATCTTACAGCGCCCGGGACCGGGGTTCAATTCCTGGTGGCACAGTGGGTTAGCACTGCTACCCCACAGCGCCAGGGGCCCAGGTTCCATTCCCGGTGACACAGTGGGTTAGCACTGCTACCCCACAGCGCCAGGGACCCGGGTTCCATTCCCGGTGGCACAGTGGGTTAGCACTGCTCCCCCACAACGCCAGGGACCCGGATTCCATTCCCGGTGGCACAGTGGGTTAGCACTGCTCCCCCACAATGCCAGGGACCCGGGTTCCATTTCCGGTGACACAGTGGGTTAGCACTGCTCCCCCACAATGCCAGGGACCCGGGTTCCATTTCCGGTGACACAGTGGGTTAGCACTGCTCCCCCACAACACCAGGGACCCGGATTCCATTCCCGGTGACACAGTGGGTTAGCACTGCTCCCCCACAACGCCAGGGACCCGGGTTCCATTCCCGGTGGCACAGTGGGTTAGCATGGCTACCTTACAGCGCCAGGGACCGGGGTTCAATTCCTGGTGGCACAGTGGGTTAGCACTGCTACCCCACAGCACCAGGGACCCAGGTTCGATCCCCGGTGGCACAGTAGGTTAGCACTGCTACTCCACAGTGCCAGGGACTGGGGTTCGATCCCCGGTGGCACAGTAGGTTAGCACTGCTACCCCACAGCGCCAGGGACCCGGGTTCGATTCCAGCCTCCGGTGACTGTGTGGAGTTTGCATGCACTCCCGTTGACTGCGTGGGTTTCCCCCAGGATTGGGCCGTGGTAAATGTGCGGGGGTTACGGGGAGAAGGCGGGGAGGGTGTTCTTTCAGAGAGTCAGTGCAGACTCGATGGGCTGAATGGCCTCCTACACTGTGGGGATTCTGTGATTCTGTGGCTGCAACAATGACTTTGCGAAGATTTATTTGACGTGGGTATATAGGAATAAAACCAGGATCACACAGCTGCTGTAAAGAAGTGTAAACTCAGATGGAAAAACAGGTTTGAGCTCCTAAAGTAACAGTTACTAAAAGTAGAGTTTGCCCGACCTTACACAATGTTTTACTTGTTTGCTGGATCGTCAGTCTAGTTCCAGAATTAAGTCAGTGAGGGAAGTGTAATGTACAAGAGCAGCTAACTGCCTCTGATCAGTGTACAGTCACACACCACATGGTCTGCAGAATTGAGCAGTTGCTGTTTTGTGCACATGTTCATCTTCAGGTGCCCCATAAATTGAGGTGAAATTGACGGGGACGTTCAGTGTTTGCTGATTACCCAGATGGAAGTTCACACTCAGGAATGTTTTGCAGTGTGTTTTGAAACCAGGGATTGAAGTGTGTGTGTGCGCAGATACTCGCCTGTTTGTGCAGCTGCACAACTTATTGAATTAGCTGCCTCGGGTCCAGCAGGGTTCCTGCCAGTGTGAGCATGGACACCATTTCCAGATGAGCACAATTCTCACTGCCTCACTCTCTGCCTGGCTGTCTCTTCCTGCCTCTCTCTGTGTCTTTCTCTGACTCTCTCTCTGCCTCTCCTTCACTCTCTCTCTCTCTCTCTCTCTCTTACTCGATCTGTCTGTCTCTCTTTCCCTCTCTGTGTTGCTGTCTCTCTCTGTCTCTCTGCCTGTCTGTCTCACTGTCTCCATGTCTCTTTCTCTCTGTCTCTCTCTCTCTGTCTCTTGCTGTGTTGGTGTCCCTCTCTCTCTCTCCCTCTCTGCCCCTCTCTCTCTCTCGCTCTGTCTGCCTCCCTCTCTGCTTCTCTCTGCCTCTTTCTCTGCATTTCTCTGTCTCTCTCCCTCTGTCTCCCCATCTCTCTCTCTGTCTGTCTATCTCTCCCTCCGTTTCTCTCTCTCTTATCTCCAGTTCTCTCTCTCTCAGTCAGTCTGTCTGTCTGTCTCTCTCCCTGTTTTTTTCACTCTTTGTCCCCATATCTCTCTCTGTGTGTCTCTCTCTGTCTGTCTCTCTCCCTGTTTCTTTCTGTCTCTCTCTGTTTCCATGTCTCTCTCCCTCTCTGCCTCTCTCTCAGTCTGTCTGTCTGTCTCTCTCCCTGTCTCTGTCTCCATGTCTCTCTCTCTCTGTATGTCTGTCTGTCTCTCTCCCTGTTTCTTTCTGTCTCTCTCTGTTTCCATGTCTCTCTCCCTCTCTGCCCCTCTCTCAGTCTGTCTGTCTGTCTCTCTCCCTGTTTCTCCCTGTCTCTGTCTCCATGTCTCTCTCTCTCTCTCTGTATGTCTGTCTCTCTCTCTCCCTGTTCCTCTCTGTCTCTCTCTCTCTCACTCTCAGTCTCTCTGTCTCTTATGTTTCACTCCCTATCTATTTCTCCATCTCTGTTTCTCTCCGTCTTTCTGTCTCTTAGTAACTCTCTCTCTTTCTGTCGCTTCTCTCTCTGTCACTCTCTCTCACTCATTCTCTCTCTGTCACTATCTCTCTCTCTCTCTCTCTCTGCCTTTGTCTCTGTTTCTCTTTCTGTGCTGATGCCTCTCTGACACACTCTCTCTGTCACTATCTCTCTCTCTCTCTTTTGCTCCATCTAGCTGGTGTATTAAGCATGCACCGAAAGATTCCCTCATCGGTGCATTAAAAGGCGCCCCCCCCCCCCCCCCCACCTCCTTTTTTCTCCCACTCCCATTACCTCCCGTGGGTCGGCTGGGGGGCAGTGGCCTCTGGCTCACACTGCGAGAGCAACTTTTGACAGCTTACCAGGCGGACAGTGGGAGTGCTGCTGTCAGCATTTCCAATGGTGAAAACGGTGTTATGAACCTTCCACTGGGAAGCTCCTTGTGCTGTTTTACTGTATAATTGAGAGCACAGAGGGAGTTTGATTTCTCTGTCTCATGATTTGAGGGGTGAAGACGGGAGCCTGTCGGGGAGCAGGCTAATTCCCAGAAACCTGATTGGGTTATCCTCAGCACTGAGGTTCCCTTTCCACGTTCAGGAACTGACCTTGCCCACCAGTGTAACTTTCATTTACAGTTCAACCCTGGAAAATAAAACAGTTAAACGTAGAAACGTAGCAGATGGGAGCGGGAAGAGGCTATTTGGCCCTTCGAGCCCATTCTGCCATTCATTACAATCATGGCTGATCATCCGACTGGAATCCTGCTTTCTCTCCATGACCTTCGATCCCGTTGGCCCCGAGTGCTCTATCCAGCCTCCTCTTTGGAGACATTCAATGTTTTGCCATCAACTACTTCCCGTGGTGATGAATTCCACAGGCTCACCACTCTCTGGGTGAAGAAGTCTCTCCCCATCTCCACCCTAAATGGTCTACCCTGAATCCTCAGACTGTGCCCCCCTGGTTCTGGACTCCCCCCACCACCGGGAACATCCTCCCAGCATCTACCCTGTCCATGATGTGGAGATGCCGGCGTTGGACTGGAGTGGGCACAGTAAATGGTCTCGCAACACCTGGTTAAAGTCCAATGGGTTTATTTGGTAGCACAAACTTTTGGAGCGCTGCTCCTTCACTAGGCACCCACCTGATGAAGGGGCAGCGCTCCGAAAGCTCGTGCCACCAAATAAACCTGTTGGACTTTAACCTGGTGCTGTGAGATACTGACTGTGTCTATCCTGTCTAGTCCTGTTAGAATTTTATAAGTCTCTGGGACATCCCCATCTGAATTCCAGTGAAAGCAATCCTAACCTCTTCTCCTACATCAGTCCGGATATTTTGGCCCTGGAGGGAGTGCAGAGGAGGTTTACTAGGCTGATACCGGATTTGAGGGGGTTGAGCTATGAGGAGAGGTTGAATAAACTAGCCTTGTACTCGTTAGAGTTTAGAAGAATGAGGGGAGATCTCATTGAGACGTATAAGATGATGAATGGGATGGATAGGATAGAGGTGGAGAGACTCTTCCCGCTCAGAAAGGACAGTAGGACTAGGGGGCAGAGCCTCAAGATAAAGGGGGGGCGTTTTAGAACAGAGTTGAGGAGGAACTTCTTCACTCAAAGGGTGGTGAATCTCTGGAATTCTCTGCCCGTTGAAGTGGTGGAGGCTGCCTCGCTAAATATTTTTAAGACGCGGGTTGATGGGTTTTTGATAAGAGAGGGGATTAAGGGTTATGGGGAGAGGGCGGGAAGGTGGAACTGAGTCACGACAGATCAGCCATGATCTCATTGAATGGCGGGGCAGGCTCGAAGGGCCAGATGGCCTACTCCTGCTCCTATTTCTTATGTTCTTATGTTCTTATGAACAACAGCCACTTGGATTCAGTTTGCGATTTTTTGAAAAGCAGAATCTAAGTCGGCAATTTGTTGTGGGAGTCGGTGGCAGCCCGTGAGATAATGTGATCTGTTTATTTTTGGTAATTGGAATTCATTTAATGATGCATTCTGTATAATTTAACAAGTAACAGTAACACTCCTTCCGTGTTGCCTTATCCTGATCCGCTTTCTGGAATGGGTACACGTTTCTGGAGGATTAGGGTGATTCATTCTGACTTCAGACTTGCTGCACCCTCAGTGTGGAGCTTCTGTTCAGTCCACTTCTTATCCTCTTTATTCCTTCGTGGAGTGTGGGCATCGCTGGCTGGGCCAGCATTTATTGCCCATCCCTAATTGCCCCTTGAGAAGGTGCCTTCTTGAGCCGCTGCAGTCCATGTGTGGTGTAGGTACACCCACAGTGCTGTTGGGGAGGGAGTTCCGGGATTTTGACCCAGCGGCAGTGAAGGAACGGCCGATATGACAGTAACTTTTAAGGGGTGTCGTGACAAATCCGTGAATAGGATGGGAATAGAGGGATACGGTACCCGGAAGGGTGGGGGGGTTTTAGTTTAGTCGGGGCAGCATGGTCGGTGCTGGCTTGGAGGGGCCGAAGGGCCTGTCCCTGTGCTGTGATTTTCTTTGTTGTATTTCTAAGTGGTTCACAGGGATCTGGGCTCGATTCCCGGCTCGGGTCACTGCCTGTGCCGAGTCTGCACGTTCTCCCCGTGTCCGCATGGGTTTCCTCCGAGTGCTCCGGTTTCCTCCCGCGGTCCAGCGATGTGCTGGTTAGGTGCATTGGCCACGCTCAATTCTCCCCCCCATGTACCCAAGCAGGTGCCCAAGTGTGGCGACAAGGGGATTCCCACAGTAACTTCATTGCAGTGTTAATGTAAGCCGACACGTGACTCAAACAAAATAAAATAAAAACGTAAAACTGCCCTAGCTCATGTCATGGTCGCTGCTATATAGGAACCAGGGAGGTTCAAACTGGCCTCATTCAAACGGAGAGATGGCAGCAGTGTAGTTTGACCATAGAGAGACAAGACTGTGAGATATTTCTACAGCACACACTAATACACAGGCCATGCTAGAATCTGTCCCCCATCCAAACCAACACACACTCCATACCCCAAAGAGTTTGATGGGGAGCTTTACTCTGTATCTAACCCCATGCTGTACCTGACCTGGGAGTGTTTGATAGGGACAGTGTAGAGGGAGCTTTACTCTGTATCTAACCCCGTGCTGTACCTGTCCTGGGAATGTTTGATGGGGACAGTGTAGAGGGAGCTTTACTCTGTATCTAACCCCGTACTGTACCTGTCCTGGGAGTGTTTGATGGGGGACAGTGTAGAGGGAGCTTTACTCTGTATCTAACCCCGTGCTGTACCTGACCTGGGAGTGTTTGATGGTGACAGTGTAGAGGGAGCTTTACTCTGTATCTAACCCCGTGCTGTACCTGTCCTGGGAGTGTTTGATGGGGGATAGTGTAGAGGGAGCTTTACTCTGTATCTAATCCCGTGCTGTCCCTGTCCTGGGAGTGTTTGATGGGGGACAGGGTAGAGGGAGCTTTACTCTGTATCTAACCCCGTGCTGTACCTGTCCTGGGAGTGTTTGATGGGGGACAGTGTAGAGGGAGCTTTACTCTATATCTAACCCCATGCTGTGCCTGACCTGGGAGTATTTGATGGGGACAGTGGAGAGGGAGCTTTACTCTGTATCTAACCCCGTGCTGGACCTGTCCTGGGAGTGTTTGAGGGGGGACAGTGTAGAGGGAGCTTTACTCTGTATCTAACCCCGTGCTGTACCTGTCCTGGGAGTGTTTGATGGGGACAGTGTAGAGGGAGCTTTACTCTGTATCTAACCCCGTGCTGTACCTGTCCTGGGAGTATTTGATGGGGGACAGTGTAGAGGGAGCTTTACTCTGTATCTAACCCCGTGCTGTACCTGTCCTGGGAGTGTTTGATGGGGACAGTGTAGAGGGAGCTTTACTCTGTATCTAACCCCGTGCTGTACCTGTCCTGGGAGTGTTTGATGGGGACAGTGTAGAGGGAGCTTTACTCTGTACCTAACCCCATGCTGTGCCTGACCTGGGAGTGTTTGATGGAGACACAGTAGAGGGAGCTTTGCTCTGTATCTAACCCTGTGCTGTATCTGTCCTGGGAGTGTTTGATGGGGGACAGTGTAGGGGGAGCTTTACTTTGTATCTAACCCCGTCCTGTACCTGTCCTGGGAGTGTTTGATGAGGGGACAGTGTAGGGGGAGCTTTACTCTGTATCTAACCCCGTGCTGTACCTGTCCTGGGAGTGTTTGATGGGGGACAGTGTAGGGGGAGCTTTACTCTGTATCTAACCCCGTGCTGTACCTGTCCTGGGAGTGTTTGATGGGGGGACAGTGTAGAGGGAGCTTTGCTCTGTATCTAACCCCGTGCTGTACCTGTCCTGGGAGTGTTTGATGGGGGACAGTGTAGAGGGAGCATTCCTCTGCAATTAAGCCTTGTTCAATTTATTAATGGCTATCTTCTTTTATAACCATTAATTTTTGGTTCCTGCCTACAATCCTGTCAAAACTTCCTAATTTTGAGAAACTCCAGCAGACTTTCCACCTTCTTCCTTCGGGAAAAAGGTCCAAAGGTCTGAGGTCACACGCCAACCAACTGAAGAACAGATTCTTCCCGGCTACTGTCAGACTTTTCGTAGAATAGTAGAATCCTTACGGTATAGAAGGAGTCCATTCAGCCCATCAACCCAGGCCCTATCCCCGTTATTCCGTGTATTGACTCTGCTAATCACCCTGAACCCATGGGGCAATTTAGCACTGCCAATCCACCTAACCCAGCACACCTTCGGACTGTGGGAGGAAACCCACGCAGACACTGGGAGAACGTTCAAACTCCACACAGACAGTGACCCAAGCTGGGAGTCAAACTCAGGTCCCTCGCGCTGTGAGTCCTGACCCTTACTGGTGCTCCTTTTGAACAAACCTACCGTATATTAAGCTAATCTTTCTCTGCACCATCGCTATGATTATCACGCTACATTCTGCACCCTGTCCTTTCCCTTTCCCCTCTGTACTCTAAAAGGAATGCTTCACCTGTGTAGCACTCGGAAAACAATGCTTCCCACTGTATTACTGATAGATGTGACAAATAATAAATCAAATCGATTCAAATCATGTAACCCTCAGCCATTCCAGGGAAAGTCTATTCACTGCTCACATTATCACAACCTCTCAGTTCCGGCCTCATCCTTGTAAATCTTTCATTCACTCTCTGTAGTGGCTGGTTAATGAAGAGATCAGGATTGCACTCAGCACTCCAAGTGTGGTCAAAAGCAAGGCTTTTTTCAATTTGCATGGAACTTCTCCCAATCCTAAGATACAGAGGTTTCATTCTTGTTCTTTTCTCTTCTTATGGTCCTTATGAACCCACGCTGCTACGTTTACCGATTTTATTTTCAAAAACAGTCCTTTGAACTGCTGTTTTTGGCCTGGGATGCAATTATGTATTAGGTGAATTGCAGGAAACAGTAATTATACATCGTCAGGGCTCACCTTGTAGAATTTTGCCACACAGGAAGAGGCCCTTTGCCCCATCCGGTTTCTGCTGGTCCGCATGCCCCATGTGAGTTTCCATCATGCGTTTTAATCTCACACCGTTGACATAAACCGTAATTCCTTCCTCCCTCATCTGTTTCATCGCAGCACAGCAGTTTACACTGCTGCCTCACCGCACAGGAACCCGAGTTCAATTCCAGCCTCGGGTCACTGTCTGTGTGGAGTCTGCATGTTCTCCCCATGTCTGCATGGGTTTCCGCCGGGTGCTCCAGTTTCCTCCCACGGTGTGAAATACGTGCTGATTAGGGCGCATTGGCCGTGCTAAATTCTCCCTCAGTGTACCTGAACAGGTGCCAGAGTGTGGCAACTAGGGGATTTTCACACTAACTTCATTGCGGTGTTAATGTAAGCCTACTAATACATAAACTTTATAGAACATAGAACACTACAGTATAAACAGGCCCTTTGGCCCACAAATTGCGCCAATCATATCCATACCTACCAGGCCATAGAGCTATCTATAACTCCCAATCCCATTAAACCCCATATACTCATCCAGAAGTCTTTTAAAAGACCCCAGTGAGTTCGCCTCTACCACCACCGATGGCAGCCGATTCCACTCACCCACCACCCTCTGAGTGAAAAACTTACCCCTGACATCTCCTCTGTACCTGCTCCCCAGCACCTTAAACCTGTGCCCTCTCGTAGCAACCATTTCAGCCCTGGGAAATAGCCTCCGAGAATCCAACCTATCTATTCCTCTCAACGTTTTATAAACCTCTACCAGGTCACCTCTCAACCTTCATCTCTCCAGGGAGAAGAGTCCCAGCTCCCTCAACCTATCTTCATAAGGCATGCCTCCCAATCCAGGCAACATCCTTGTAAATCTCCTCTGCACCCTCTCGATAGCTTCCACATCCTTCCTGTAGTGAGGCGACCAGAACTGCGCACAGTACTCCAAGTGGGGTCTGACAAGGGTCTTATTTATCTTAATCTTTCTCAAGGGATGAGCACTAAAAGTCACAAGGAACACCTAGATACCAATAAGGAACGCTTCCAGAGATGGAGCTTGCAATTGCCAAATTAATATCCCGGAGTTCACACTTGATTACTTGGGAAGCGGAGACTTGTTAAAAAGGTTTACTTGTGATTATTATCCCCTCTCAGGAGATTAATTAAATTGCTTTCCCCTCAACGACAAGTCAAAACTCAACATGGTCTTTTCAGGCGCTTGTTTGGCTGAGTTTGTGGTGAGGGAGAGCCACCAGCTAATTCCCTCTAACCTGTGAGGATCACAGCACAGACTGTGCTATACGCAGAGAAGCCCGTACTGTAGGAAGCCAATTGCTGTCCCTCCCTATCGAGCTAAGGGACACTGTGCAGAACCCCTTCTCCGTGGCTCTCAGCACCTTCCACAGCTGTCAGGCGTGGTTCTTGCTGCTCAACGCTTCCAGCTCCGACTCCCTCGGTCGAATAGTCATAGCCCCACTCCACAGACTGAGGCTAACTCTCCCCGTGCACTACTGTGGCTGTGTTGCCATGTCTAAGGTGCCATCTTTCAGGTCAGTAGCTGAATCTTGGCCCCCCCCCCCCACGCGCCCTCTACCCTCCCAGTTCATGACATCCCCACAGTGCAGAAGGAGGCCATTTGGCCCATTGAGTCTGCACCAACCACAGGCCCTACTCCCGCAACCCCATATATTTACCCTAGTTAATTCCCCCCCGACATCCCCCTGACACTAAGGGGCAACTCAGCACGGCCAATCCACCTAACCCACACACCTTTGGACTGTGGGAGGAAACCAGAGCACCCGGAGGAAACCCTCGCAGACACGGGGAGAACGTGCAAACTCCACATAGCCAATGGCCCAACACAGGAATTGAACCCAGGTCCCTGGCGCTATGAGGCAGCAGTGCTAACCACTGTGCCACCATGCCGCAGTTAGATGCCAAAGCTCCCACGGCAATATTGTGTTGAAGAGCACGGGTTTGGGGGGGGGTGGGGGGCAGCGGCGGGGGGTTCTCAGTGGTGTCCTCACCGACTATTAAGCCTCAATCAGTATCACAGAAGCAGAGCCGGTCGTGATCACATTGCTGTTTGTGGGATCTTGCTGTGCAGTAACAGGTTACTACGTTTTCCGCTTCGCGGTCAGCACAGCTTGTGGGCCGAAGGGCCTGTTTGTGCTGTGGTGTTCTATGTTACAACGTGACGCTTCAGAAGGCTTTCGTTGGCCGTAAATCTCTTTCAGACGCAAGGCGCTATAGAAACGCAAGTCCTTCCCTCCGCTCTGGGGCTAGCTTTCGCCTTTGGTGGCTCCCAGCCATCGGAACAGATGGCGAGTTGATATTTTTGAAGGGGAGGAAGGGGATTTATGAAGACAGCAATCAGTGTAGGGTTGGTTGTGACAGCCCGTTTCCACGGGCCGAGGTTGATTACGGCGTGACATTGATGTGGGATATTTTTAGAGGAGGTTTAATTGTTGTGTGTGAGGAAGAAGCCAGCCCACAGCTCCCCTGGCTGACGTCTCATCTTGTACCTTCCATGAATACATAAGAACATAAGAAATAGGAGCAGGAGTAGGCCATCTAGCCCTTCGAGCCTGCCCCGCCATTCAATAAGATCATGGCTGATCTGTCGTGGCTCAGTTCCACCTTCCTGCCCTCTCCCCATAACCCTTAATCCCTTCTCTTATCAAAAACCCATCAACCCGCTTCTTAAAAATATTTAGCGAGGCAGCCTCCACCACTTCAACGGGCAGAGAATTCCAGAGATTCACCACCCTTTGAGTGAAGAAGTTCCTCCTCAACTCTGTTCTAAACCGTCCCCCCTTTATCTTGAGGCTGTGCCCCCTAGTCCTACTGTCTTTTTTGAGCGGGAACAGTCTCTCCACCTCTATCCTATCCATCCCATTCATCATCTTATACGTATGAGATGGTTCGACATTCTGCTGTCTGTGCCCAAATTCACTCACCCATCATCCCCGGTCCTCGCTGACCTGCCTTCATTTTAAAACCCTCACCCCTGTTTCCAGATTCCTCCGTGACTTTGCTGCCCTCCTCCCCCCCTTTTCTCTGTAATCTCCTCCAGCCTCACAACCCAACTGAGGTATCCGTGCTCCTGTTACTTTCGCCCGCCTGCGCGCTGCCTTCCCAGCGCCAGAGAGCCGGGTTCGATTCCCGGCTCGGGTCACTGCCTGTGTGGAGTTCGCACATCCTCCCCGTGTCTGCGTGGGTTTGCTCCGGGTGCTCCGGTTTCCTCCCGCAGTCCGAAAGACGTGCCTTGGCCCGAACGTGCACCGGAGTGGGGCGACTAGGGGAATTTCACCGTAACTTCATTGCGGTGTTCATGTGAGCCTGCTAATCAACAAACTTTTAAAGATAAGGAGGGGGTGAGGACACGGAGGAATTCTGAAGAAGATAAGTTCAAAGTTGGGAAGTTTAACTCCTCAAATTAGATGGGAAACATCGGATAAGTTACAAATCTAGAATGTGTCGATTTTAAACAACAGGACCTTATTTCCTTTGACGTACAGATCAGTGAAAGCAAATAAATGCTCAGTTAATTAAAGATAATTAGATAATACTTACAAACATCATTTTAGGGGAGGTGGCGAGGTTGTGATATTCTCACCAAAGGACATTAGTGAACCAGACTATTACTTACGAGGCGAAAAACTGCAGCAGGCGACGGTGCAGAGGGACCTCGGGGTCCTTGTGCATGAGTCGCAAAAACCCAGCTTGCAGGTGCAGCAGGTGGTCAGGAAGGCGAATGGGATGCTGGCCTTCATAGCGAGGGGGATTGAATATAAAAGTAGGGAGGTCTTGCTGCAGCTGTATAGGGCATTGGTGAGGCCGCAGCTGGAGTACTGTGTGCAGTTTTGGGCGCCGTACTTACGCAAGGATATTTTGGCCCTGGAGGGAGTGCAGAGGAGGTTTACTCGGCTGATACCAGAGTTGAGGGGATTGAGCTATGAGGAGAGGCTGAATAAACTAGGCTTGTACTCGTTAGAGTTTAGAAGAATGAGGGGAGATCTCATTGAGACGTATAAGATGATGAATGGGATGGATAGGATAGAGGTGGAGAGACTCTTCCCACTCAAAAAAGACAGTAGGACTAGGGGGCACAGCCTCAAGATAAAGGGGAGGCGGTTTAGAACGGAGTTGAGGAGGAACTTCTTCACTCAAAGGGTGGTGAATCTCTGGAATTCTCTGCCCGTTGAAGTGGTGGAGGCTGCCTCGCTAAATATTTTTAAGAAACGGGTTGATGGGTTTTTGATAAGAGAAGGGATTAAGGGTTATGGGGAGAGGGCGGGAAGGTGGAACTGAGCCACGACAGATCAGCCATGATCTTATTGAATGGCGGGGCAGGCTCGAAGGGCCAGATGGCCTACTCCTGCTCCTGTTTCTTATGTTCTTATGTTCAGACGGGGTTTTACAACAATTAACAATAGTTCCATGGCCATCAATACTTTTAATTCCAGATTTTTATTGAATTCAATTTCTACCTGGATTCGAACCTGGGACCCCAGAGCATTAGCTGAGTTTCTGGATGAATGGTCCAGCGATAATACTACAAGCCACCACCTCCCCGGGTTCAAATCATAGAACCCTACAGTGCAGAAAGAGGCCCTTCGGCCCATCGAGTCTGCACCAACCACAATCCCACCCAGGTCCTACCCCCATATACTTACATATTTTACCCGCTAATCCCTCTAACCTAAGCATCCTAGTACACTAAGGGGCAATTTCAGCACGGCCAATGAACCTAACCCCGCACATCTTTGGACTGTGGGAGGAAATTGGAGCAGCCGGAGGAAACCCACGCAGACACGAGGAGAATGTGCAAACTCCACGCAGCAAATCTCAATAATTAAGTCTAATGATGACTATAAAACCCTTGTTGATTGTCGGAAAAAACCCATCTGGATCACTGATGTCCCTTAGGGAGGGGAACCTGCCATCCTTACCTGGTCTGACCTACACGTGACTCCAGAGTCACAGTAACGCAGTTTACAAAGAACAAAGAACAACACAGCACGGGAAACAGGCCCTTCGGCCCAACGAGCCCGCGCCGCCGTTCCATTGTCTCAGTGACCTATTCATGATTTTAGTCTACGCCTAATGTGCGAGGATCAGGGAGGTCCAATATAGGGACAATTTGTTACCCAATCAATCAGCCTAAAAGCACATCTTTGGGATGTGGGAGGAAACCGGAGCACCCGGAGGAAACCCACGCAACCACGGGGAGAACGCGCAAACTCCCACGGACAGGCTCAAATCCATGTGTCCGCACAGCAACAGAGATAGTCTCTGAGCTGTCATGTTGCCCTCGAGATGGTCCAGTTTAACGACATGAAGCAGTAGGCAACTCCCGAAGCAACATCCAAGAGCAGCCCACCACAACCTGCCGCATGCATGCCCCTTGCTGGTCAACAAGGTGGACTTAAATGCCTGTGGAGACAAAAAATTCATTATTAAACAGGCAAAGACTGTAACATCCCTGAGGCAAAAACGGAATCCCAAGCCTACAATGTTTAGTAAGGCCTGCTATATCCCCCTATATGTAGACCGCTCATGTGGCTGTCTAAGTGACTCTTAAACAACCCTAGCGTGCCTGCTTCCACCACCTTACTCGGCAGTGCATTCCACACCCCCACTATCCTTTGCGTGAAAAACTGCCCGCTAATATTTACTCTTAAGTGCCTTCAGAGATGGGCAATGAATGCTCATCCAGCCCACATCCCATGAAACGAATAAAGAAAACTCATCAAAATCCACCCCAGAGCGATTGCTGAAGGCAGACATCGAAAGGTCACTTGGGCCAAACACTCGAAAACAATCCATTTTCCCGCAGTACCGTCCCCTCAGTAACAAAACAGCAGAAATATCCAACAGGGTTAATAACGCTGGAGAGAATGGAGAATGCTGCCACAAACAGCACAAGAACTTCCTCACACCTGGATTAATTGAAGGGATGTACAGGTTAAATATCATCGATAAAATGAGGATCACAAGCACGCCCAGGCCCCTGAATCTAAGCGGCAGACTGCAGCACAGAAATTGGCGTTAGATCCCAGCACACTGCAAAATTCCATTTCGACCGCCAAACACCAGTGACTGTTCCAAACAGCCTCGCTCATTGGGACAGCCAAGCCTCAAATGGCACTCAGGTTTCATGATGTGGGTATGCCGGCGTTGGACTGGCGTAAACACAGTAAAAAGTCTGACAACACCAGGTTTTAGTCCAACTGATTTATTTGATAATATTCTCACAAGCTTTCGAGGGGACTGCCTCTTCGTCAGGTGAATGGAGAGTGACGAAGAGGTTGCCCCCTCGAAAGCTTAAGCTTGTGAGAATATTATCAAATAAATCGGTTGGACTAAAACCTGGTGTTGTCAGACTTTTTACTCAGGTTTCAGCCACGGTATTAATGGTATTCGTGTCGGAAAGACTCGCAATTTGTCAATTTGCGAAAACTGAAGCTTTGGATTTCCAAACTACGCAGAGGGGAGAGTTGGCCAAGCAGATTGGGAAAAACTGGACTGAGTGTCCACACTCGCTGGCTGTTCAGCAATGGCTAGCGTTTAAAGAATTAATTGATCACTCACGATGGAGAAAGCAGAATACCGAATAGGAAAGATAAAGCCTAAAGTTTATTTTATTGGTGTCCACAGGCAGGCAGCGCGGCAAGATAAATAGAAGCCAGGCATCCGGTGGGTGGCGCAGTGGTTAGCACTGCTGGCTCACAGCGCCAGGGAGCCGGGTTCAATCCCCAGCTCGGGTCATTGTCTGTGTGGAGTTTGCACATTCTCCCCATGTCTGCGTGGGTTTCCCCCGGGCGCTCCAGTTTCCTCCCACAGCCTAAAGGTGTGCTGGTTAGGTGCATTGGCCGTACTATATTGCCCCCCCCCTTCATGTCAGAGGGATTAGCAGAGTCAATCATAGATTATCGAACCCCACAGTGCAGAAAGAGGCCCTTCAGCCCATCGAGTCTGCACCGAACACAATCCTACCCAGGCTCTACCCCACTATCCCGACATATTATACCCACTAATCCCTCTAACCCTACGCATCCCTGGACACTAAAGGGCAATTTCTTAGCATGGCCAATCAACCTAACCCGCACATCTTTGGATTGTGGGATAGGGCGTGGGTGGGACTGTGGTCAGTACAGACTCGATGAGCCGAATGGCCTCCTTCTGTATTGTAGGGATACTATGATTCCAGACTTACATTAACACTGCAATGAAGTTACTCTGAAAAATCCCCTGTCGTCACATTCCTGCTCGAGTACACTGAGGGAGAATTTAGCATGGCCAATGCACCCTAACCAGCAAGTCTTACAGACTCTGGGAGGAAACCGGAGCACCTGGAGGAAACCCATGCAGACACGGGGAGAATGTGCAGACTCCGCACAGACACTCATAAGAACATAAGAACATTCTTCCTTCCAAAGTGGACCACCTCACACTTGCCAACATTAAATTCCATTTGCCATTTCCTGGCCCATTCGCCCAGCCTATCTAGATCCTTCTGCAGACTCTCCACACCCTCCGCGCAATTTGCCTTTCCCCCAATCTTGGTGTCATCAGCAAATTTCGACACCCTGCACTCGGTTCCCTCCTCCAGATCATCTATATAAATGATAAAAAGCTGAGGCCCCAGCACCGACCCCTGGGGCACCCCACTAGTCACCATCCGCCAAACCGACATGAGGCTCATGAATAAGTTAATTTAATCAAAAAGTCGTTCAGTCCCTGGTGGGAGTGAGATGAGGAACAGTTAGTGAACAATGGCAGACAGAATGTATAGTACGAGGGATGTGTCCAGTCCCAGTGAAAACTGCAGTCACAATGTTATTCAAGCGACCACTAGAACGTTTTGTACTCAACAAGCTGGACTCCAGCAGTAAAGCACACGCACGGTAAGATTTAAGATCAACCCAATGCCACCATGACGCCTCCTCCCAAAACATCAGCATCACCCAGCAGAGAGAGGCCATTCAGCCCATCAATTGCAACTGTACAGGGCAGTGGTGAGGCAGCAGCTGGAGTACTGTGTGTAGTTTTGGTCGCCGCACTTGCGCAAGGATATTTTGGCCTTGGAGGGAGTGCAGAGAATGTTCACTAGGCTGATACCGGAGTTGAGGGGGTTGGACTATGAAGAGAGACTAAATAGACTGGGTCTGTACTTGTTGGAGTTTAGAAGGCTGAGGGGGGATCTTATAGAGACGTATAAGATAATGAAGGGGATAGATTTCTTCCTGCTGAGGAGGGACAGCAGGACTAGAGAGCACAGCCTCAAGATAAGGGTGGGGGGCAGTTTAGATCAGAGTTGAGGAGGAACTTCTTCACTCAAAGGGTGGTGAATCTCTGGAATTCTCTGCCCGTTGAAGTGGTGGAGGCTGCCTCGCTGAATATATTGAAGTCACGGGTAGATAGGCTTCTGATAGACAGGGGAATTAAGGGTTATGGGGAGAAAGCGGGAATGTGGAACTGATCCACTTCAGATCAGCCATGATCTTATTGAATGGCGGGGCAGGCTCGAAGGGCTAGATGGCCTACTCCTGCTCCTATTTCTTATGTTCTTATGTTCTCATACCTGCGCCACCCCTTTGTAAGAGTTATCCAATTAGTGCCCCCAACAACCCTCCCTCCCCGCCTCTTTCCTGACATCCCTGCGCACTTTTTTCCTCTTCGATCCCCCTTTTGAAAGTTGGCATTGAACGTTCCGGGTGTCACAGGGAGCAGGCAGGGTAGACGGCGAGAAACTTCCAGCAAGTCAGGACGAGCAGACACAAATTGAGGATTAGAGGCAGGTCTCTTGGGTGTGAAATGAGGAAAGACCTCGATATGATGGAGGTTTGGAGCTCGCTTCGATCAATTATTAATTTAAAAGCGAAATCGATGGATTTTTCTTTGTTAACCGAAGGGTTTAAAGGATTATGGGAGAAAGGCAGGGTCTGCGGAGTGAAGCTTGAGGGGCTGAATGGCCTCCTCCTATTCCTGTGCTTTAACTGTGCTTTGAGACGGTACGTTCCGGATCCTTGCTCCTGCTGGTCAGGGAATCTAAAACACAGGGGGTGCAGTCCCAGGATAAGGAACCGGACTGGGATGAGGAGGGAAGATTCCTCACTCAGTAGGTTGTGAACGTTTGGAATTCTCTACCCCAGTGGCTTGCTCCATCATTGAATATTCTCCAGACCTGGATTTGCAAATTTTTGGTCTCTTGGGGCATAGGGGGAGTTGGTGGGAAAATGGAGTTAGAACATAAGAACATAAGAAATAGGAGCAGGAGTAGGCCATCTAGCCCTTCGAGCCTGCCCCGCCATTCAATAAGATCATGGCTGATCTGTCGTGGCTCAGTTCCACCTTCCCGCCCTCTCCCCATAACCCTTAATCCCCTCTCTTATCAAAAACCCATCAACCCGCTTCTTAAAAATATTTAGCGAGGCAGCCTCCACCACTTCAACGGGCAGAGAATTCCAGAGATTCACCACCCTTTGAGTGAAGAAATTCCTCCTCAACTCTGTTCTAAACCACCTCCCCTTTATCTTGAGGCTGTGCCCCCTAATCCTACTGTCTTTTTTGAGCGGGAAGAGTCTCTCCACCTCTATCCTATCCATCCCATTCATCATCTTATACGCCTCAATGAGATCTCCCCTCATTCTTCTAAACTCTAACGAGCACAAGCCTAGTTTATTCAGCCTCTCTTCATAGCTCAATCCCCTCAACTCCGGTATCAGCCTAGTAAACCTCCTCTGCACTCCCTCCAGGGCCAAAATATCCTTTACGTACGCACATAGGAGACGGGAGAAGGAGTAAGGCCACTCTCCCCCTCGAGCCTGTTCCACCACTCAATAGCACCATGGCGGCTCTGATTGGAGCCTCACATTTCCACCGACCCTCTGATAACCTTTCACCTCCTCATTAATCAAGGACCTACCTAGCTCAGCCTTAAACACATTCAAAGACCCTGCTCTTCCACTGCCTCTTGGGGAAGAGAGTTCCAGAGACTCACCACCCTCGGAGAGATAAAATTCTCCTCATCTCCGTCTTAAACGGGCGACCCCTTATTTTTAAACAGTGACCCCTAGTTCTAGATTCTCCCACACGAGGAAACATCCTCTCCACATCCATCCTTACATGGTTTTCCAATCATGTAACCCCTCCAGTGTCGGAGGAGGCCATTCAGTCCATTGGATCTGCACTGACTCTTCAAAAGAACATCTTTTTGATTTGATTTGATTTACTATTGTCACTTGCGTTGGGATACAGTGAAAAGTTTTGTTCCTTGCGCGCTATACAGACAAAGCATACCATTCATAGAGAAGGAAAGGAGAGAATGCAGAATGTAGTGTTACAGTCATAACTAGGATGTAGAGAAAGAGCATAAAAACATAAGAACATAAGAAATAGGAGCAGGAGTGGGCCATCTAGCCCTTCGAGCCTGCCCCGCCATTCAATAAGATCATGGCTGATCTGTCGTGGCTCAGTTCCACATTCCGGCCCTCTCCCCATAACCCTTAATCCCTTCTCTTATCAAAAACCCATCAACCCGTTTCTTGAAAATATTTAGCGAGGCAGCCTCCACCACTTCAACGGGCAGAGAATTCCAGAGATTCACCACCCTTTGAGCGAAGAAGTTCCTCCTCAACTCCTTTCTAATCTGACCCCCCTTTATCTTGAGGCTGTGCCCTCTAGTCCTGCTGTCCTTTCTGAGTGGGAAGAATCTCTCTACCTCTACCCTATCCATCCCCTTCATTATCTTATACGCCTCTATAAGATCCCCCCCCTCATCCTTCTAAACTCCAACGAGTTGGAGAACTTGAGAAAGATCAACTCAATGCAAGGTAGGTCCATTCAAAAGTCTGATGGCAGCAGGGAAGAAGCGGTTCTTGGTACCTGACCTCAGACTTTGGTATCTTTTTCCCTGCGGAAGAAGGCGGAGGAGAGAATTCCTGGATGCGGATGGGCCGTGTGCTGGCCAGTGAGGTTAGGTTGGCAGGTCAGGTCGTGGAGGTTCGATGGGCCAAAGGGCCTCTTCAGCACTCTAGTAACCTGCATGGGGTGTTTAACTCTGCTGGCTGCTGTACGTGTGGGTGGAATAGTGAAATCCCTCTACTGGACTAGACTTTTGGGGATTTGCTGTGGTAAACCCTCGATAAAAGCACTCATTAAACAAAAACTCCCTCACTGAGCCTCTCGGTTGACATGACGACCCGTGGCAGAATGGCGCAGACCTACTCCTCGAATCAGGGAGACAGCTGACAATAATGACTGTTGTTTTCATCTTCCTCTGAGCGATTTCTTTTTTAGAATCGACCCTCGTTGACCTGGTTCCTCTTTGCGTTTCCTCAGAGCCCCTAACACGGCCTGGTGTCGTACTTGATCATGGCCGCGGTGATGCGCCTTGGGACATTCTTACAGTGTTACCCGCGCCGTGTGAGGGGGCAAGGCGTTGGCGCAAATTTAGGAAGTGGTTTACCTAAATTTACCAAAATGGTGACGGTGCAGAGGGACCTGGGGGTCCTTGTGCATGAGTCGCAAAAACCCAGCTTGCAGGTGCAGCAGGTGGTCAGGAAGGCGAATGGGATGCTGGCCTTTATAGCGAGGGGGATTGAATATAAAAGTAGGGAGGTCTTGCTGCAGCTGTGTAGGGCATTGGTGAGGCCGCAGCTGGAGTACTGTGTGCAGTTTTGGGCGCCGCACCTGCGCAAGGATATTTTGGCCCTGGAGGGAGTGCAGAGGAGGTTTACTAGGCTGATACCGGAGTTGAGGGGATTGAGCTATGAGGAGAGGCTGAATAAACTGGGCTTGTACTCGTTAGAGTTTAGAAGAATGAGGAGAGATCTCATTGAGACGTATAAGATGATGAATGGGATGGATAGGATAGAGGTGGAGAGACTCTTCCCGCTCAAAAAAGACAGTAGGACTAGGGGGCACAGCCTCAAGATAAAGGGGAGGCGGTTTAGAACGGAGTTGAGGAGGAACTTCTTCACTCAAAGGGTGGTGAATCTCTGGAATTCTCTGCCCGTTGAAGTGGTGGAGGCTGCCTCGCTAAATATTTTTAAGAAACGGGTTAATGGGTTTTTGATTAGAGAAGGGATTAAGGGTTATGGGGAGAGGGCGGGAAGGTGGAACTGAGCCACGACAGATCAGCCATGATCTTATTGAATGGCGGGGCAGGCTCGAAGGGCTAGATGGCCTACTCCTGCTCCTATTTCTTATGTTCTAACCGGGGTGAGGGCAGATCGAATGGCGTCTCACTCAGCGACGTTTAACCACCACCACCCCCCCCCCCCCCCCCCCCCCCCCCCCGACATTTCACGGTGGGTCCTTCAGTCTTGGGAGATAATCAGTAACTCCCGATGTCCCCACACCTGACCGCTTCCCGACTCGAGTCTGTCGCAAGGACCTGGAGGCAGAACGCCATCACTTCTGCTAAAGCTCATTAAACCCTGCAACAAAAACGCCTATTAAAATCTCACCACATAATTAGACCCGTACAAAAGGAATATGTGACTGTTTTTGATAAGTGCGGACCTACAGATCAAATTCAGCAACAGGGACTTTGCTCTGATGTGTGTCGGAGATGGGAGCCCAGAGCATCAAAGAGTGTGGATGCAATGGTGCACAATAGCTGGGATCCGGGGAGATATCCAGTGGGGCATTGTGCACTCTCTCTAACTAATGCATCAGATGGACTGGGTTTAATTAGGCAGAATTAGAATTCCGAAATGATATTTGCAATATCCGATACAGACGCATTCAGGGACACGGAGATACCCCTGCGTAATCGCTCTGCACAAACCTACTTCTGACAACTGTACAGAGAGGGTGAAACGTATCCTGGAATGAAGAGTCTTTTTGTACGATTTCTGTGTTATTGAAAAGTGTATAAAAAATGTATGCCGTGTGAGAGGTCAGATAGCTGAGGCAGCAAAGTTCCTGGACGCACAATAGCTAAGCGAGAGAGAAAAATTCTGATGGTCTCTGGACTTCTCCGCACTAGTTTGACGGATTAAGATTTGGAAGCCGCGATGGTTATTAGATTGTTTGTTTGAGCGGCTGTGTACTGCTTGTGATTTGTTTCTGTGGAAGTGAGCTGGTGAAATAATTCTGAAGAGGCCTCAGCAGTTGCAACATAATCAGAGGAAAGCTAGACTTCAAACCAGTTTTACGCCCCGAGCGATAGGAGTCCGACAGAAGCAGGTACACTTACACCACCGCGCACCCCCCCCCCCCCACCGTCAGGTTCAGTACAACTTTAAACCAGGCCCTTTTCTCCCCTGGCAAGGTGGATCCAGTTTTATGCGTGTTTTTGTTTAAGGAAAGGAAGAAAACGCTCTTTCATTCCCAGCCTAACAACTTTTGTTTGACGTAACTGCTGCGAAAGGTAACTCGGAGAACGTCGTGCCGAGCCGGTTAATGTTCTGCTAGAATCCCACAGTAACAGCAACCTCATCTCTTCGCTCCTTCAGGGATAGGAGTGGCACGGTGGGTTAGCACCGCTGCCTCACAGCGCCAGGGTCCTGGATTCGATTCCTGGCTCGGGTCACTGCCTGTGTGGAGTTTGCACATTCTCCTCGTGTCTGCGTGGGTTTCCTCTGGGTGCTCCGGTTTCCTCCCACAGTCCAAAGATGTGCGGGTTAGGTTGATCGGCCATGCTTAAATTGACCCATAAGTGTCCTGAGATGTGTAGGTTAGAGGGATTAGTGGGTAAAATGTATGGGGATAGGGCCTGGGTGGGATTGTGGTCAGTGCAGACTTGATGGGTCGAATGGCCTCTCCCTGTACTGTAAGGGTTCTGTGATTCAGAAAAATATCATTTTTCTCCAATTTTATCCTCATTTCTCCCTCCTCCCCATCCTTTCCCCTGCTCTCCCACCCTCCTCCTCTCCCTCTCCCCCTCCTCCTCCCACTCTCACTCCCTCTCCTCTCCCCTTCACAGCCTTACTCCTCTCCCCCTTTCTTCTCCCTCCCTCCCTCCCCTCTCCCCTGCTCCCCCTCCCCTTTCCGCCTCCCCTCCCCCTCCCCCTCCCTCCTACCTCCTCCCTCCCCCCTCTCCTCCCCCCCCCTCTCCCCTGCTCCCCCTTCCCTTTCCCCCTCTCCTTCCCCTCCCACCTCCCTCCTTCCTCCCCCTCTCCCTCCCTCCCTCTCTCCCCTGCTCCCCCTTCCCTTTCCCCCTCCCCCTCCCACCTCCCTCCCTCCCTCGCCCTCCCCTCTTCCTCTCCTCCTCCCTCTCCCCCCTCTCCTCTGCTCTGCCCTCCCTTTCCTCTTCCGCCTCTCTTCCCCCCTCCCCTCTTCCTCTCCTCCTCCCTCTCCCTCTCCTCTGCTCCCCCCTCCCTTTCCCCCTCCGCCTCTCTTCCCCCCCCCCCCCCACCCCCCCTTCCTCTCCTCCTCCCTCCCTCCCTCTCCCCCACCTCCCCTCTCCCCCTCCCTACGAGGTGTGTGGACTTTGGGCTGACGCTGCTTCCCCCGGTCTCCTAATTGTAAACATCTCGGGGCTGGTTTCCAGTCGAGGAATTTGTTTAAGATGCACGGAGACTCCCAGAGGAAAAATGACCTGAATCCTAAGCAGTGAGGAAGCAGCGAATGGTTCCCTTATTAAATCGTCTGGTTCCACACATTGAAGCACGTTCTGCTTCTAATCACCATTACTAATTGAATCGGATAATTTAGCTCAAAGCCGACATTCCTTTTTATCAAAATGTTGCCTTTAACTAGATTTCACCCAGGCAAAATCAGGACAGGCGCCTCAAATAATGATTGTGAGCAGCCAATAAAATATGTACACTCCTCGTTTCAACTCTGTCCGTACGATGGAATGGTTAAAGGACGCCAGTTGTTCTGTGGTGAGCCTCTGAAGGAGCACTTCACCCAGTGCCATCCCCGCCTTCTCCCCATGATCCTGCACACTCTTCCAAAAACAATCCAATTCCCTTGATTGAACCTACTTCCCCCACACACAGGCTCGCTGCGTTAAAAGGTTTCTCCTCATGTCTCCATTGCTTCCTTAGCCAATCACCTTAACTCTCTGCCTCCTGGTTCTCCATCCTTTCACTAATAGAACATAGAACACAACAGCACAAACCCTTCGGCCCACAAGTTGCGCTGATCATATCCCTACCTACCAGGCCTATCTATAACCCTCAATCCCATTAAATCCAGAAGTCTCTTAAAAGACCCCAGCGAGTTCGCCTCCACCGCCACCGACGGCAGCCGATTCCATTCACCCACCACCCTCTCCCGGAACCTCTGAGGGTTATAGATAGGCCTGGTAGGTAGGGATATGATCAGCGCAACTTATGGGCCGAAGGGTTTGTGCAGTTGTGTTCTACGTTCTATTAGTGAAAGGATGGAGAACCAGGAGGCAGAGAGTTAAGGTGATTGGCTAAGGAAGCAATGGAGACATGAGGAGAAACCTTTTAACGCAGCGAGCCTGTGTGTGGGGGAGGTAGGTTCAATTCAAGTGAAAAACTTACCCCTAACATCTCCTCTGTATCTGCTCCCCAGCACCTTAAACCTGTGTCCTCTCGTAGCGACCATTTCAGCCCTGGGAAATAGCCTCCGAGAATCCACCCTATCTATACCCCTCAACGTTTTATAAACCTCTATCAGGTCGCCTCTCAACCTTCGTCTCTCCAGGGAGAAGAGATCGAGCTCCCTCAACCTATCCTCATAAGGCATGCCCCCCAATCCAGGCAACATCCTTATAAATCTCCTCGGCACCCTCTCAATAGCTTCCACATCCTTCCTGTAGTGAGGCGACCAGAACTGAGCACAGTACTCCAAGTGGGGTCTGACCAGGGTCTTATAAAGGGAATAGTTTCTCCCCCTCTACCCTGCCCGGAGCCCTCGTGATTTTGAACATCTCTATCACATTTCCTCTTTATCTTCTTCTCTCCCGAGACAACAATCACTCCAGCTGTTATCTGTCATGCCAAAACATGAGGAATCCACTATTTAGGACTGGGATGAGAAGAAATTTCTTCTCTCATCAAGCGGTCACTTTTTGGAATCCTCTATCTCAGAGGGCTGTGGATGGTCGGTCACTGAGTAGATTCACAACAAAGAACAAAGAACAATCCAGCACGGGAAACAGGCCCTTCGGCCCAACGAGCCCGCGCCACCGCATCACCCTACACCTATTCTACCCTGCATGTCTACAAATAGAACCCCCGACTTAGCCAGATTCAGGGGAGAATAGTGTCAATTTGGTAAAAACCAATCAGCCTAAGAGCACATCTTTGGGGTGTGGGAGGAAACCGGAGCGCCCGGAGGAAACCCACGCAACCACAGGAAGAATGCACAAACTCCCACAGACACAGGCCCAAATCCATGTGCCTGCACAGCCAGCAGTGCTAGTCACCGAGCTGTTGCGGCGCCCATCTACCGGTCCAGGATCAAGCACACACACCAACACGAAGTACTAGGCCACTCCTGGAACCTCCAAGAACAGCCCAAGTACGACCCACCGTGTGCATGCCCCTCGTTTGACAACAAGGTGGACCTCCACCTGTGGAATAAAAAGACAAAAACATTAATCACAAGCCTGCCTTTCCGGTGTCTCCCGAGGTTCTAACCCTTATTCAATAACCCCTACCATAACCCTCCATCCTCGTTTCACTCATGTGCCTATCTAACTGAGCCTTAAACGAGTCCAACGTTCCCGCCTCCACCACCCTACTCGGTAGCGCGTTCCAGACCCCCACAACTCTCTGCGTAAAGAACCTTCTTCTCACCTCCAAATTATACCTCTCCCCCCTCACCCTTAAACCATGTCCTCTTGTATTCGTAACCAATCTAGGGAGCAGTCTCTCACTATTGACTCTGTCTATTCCCTTCAGTATCTTATATACTTCTATCATGTCCCCCCTCAATCTTCGTCTTTCCAAGGAGAACAGTCCCAGTTTCTCCAACCTTTCCTTGTAACCCAGCCCCTCCATGCCAGGCAACATCCTGGTAAACCTCCTCCGCACCCTTTCCAGAGCCTCCAAGTCCTTCCGGTAGTAAGGTGACCAGAACTGGACACAGTACTCCAAATGCGGTCTAACCAACGTTCTATACAACTGAAGCATTAGACGGCAGCTTTTAAACTCTATACCTCTTCCTATAAAGGCTAGCATTCCATAAGCCTTCCTGGCAACATTCTCCACTTGTGTCACAACCTTCATGGATTTGTGAACCTGCACTCCCAGGTCCCTCTGTGTTTCTATACTCCTAATTTGTCTACCTTTAATCACATAGCTCCTCTCTACATTATTCCTTCCAAAATGCATCACCTCGCATTTGTCAGGATTAAATTCCATCTGCCACCTATCTGCCCAATGCACCAACCTATCTATATCCTGTTGTATCACCTGACAATCCACTTCAGTACCCGCCAACCCTGCCATCTTGGTGTCATCAGCAAACTTGCTGATCACACCACCTACGCTCTCTTCCAAGTCATTTATGTAGACTTCAGACAGTAGGTCTTCAGACACTAATGGAATTGAGGGATATGGAAACAGAGCAGGAAGATCAAATTTTGATTTGATTTATTATTGTCACCTGTACTAACATACAGTGAATAGTATTGTTTCTTGCACGCTATACAGACAAGGCATACCGTTCATAGAGAAGGAAAGGAGAGAGTGCAGAATGTAGTGTTACAGTCATAGCGAGGGTGTAGAGAAAGATCAACTTAATGCGAGGGTAGATCCATTCAAAAGTCTGACAGCAGCAGGGAAGGAGATGTTCTCGAGTCGGTTGGTGTGTGTTGCCAAAGATTTGTATTTTCTTCCCAACGGAAGAAGGTGGAAGAGAGAATATCCGGGGTGCGTGGAGCCCTTAATTATTCTGGCTGCTTTGCCAAGACAGCGGGAAGTGTAGACAGAGTCAATAGATGGGAGGCTGGTTTGTGTGATGGATTGGGCTACATTCATGACTTTTTGTAGTTCCTTGCGGTCTTGGGCAGATCAGGAGCCCAGACCAAGCTGTGATACAACCAGAAAGAATGCTTTCTCTGATGCATCTGTAAAAGTTAGTGAGAGTCGTAGCTGACAGGCCAAATTTCCTTAGTCTTCTGAGAAAGTTGAGGCATTGGCGGGCTTTCTTAGCTGTAGTGTTGACATGGGGGGGGACTAGGACAGGTTGCTGGTGATCTGAACCCCTTGAAACTTGGAGCTTTCAACCATCAGTCTTGAATTTATTGAATAGGAGAAAGGCTCAAAGGGCTGAATGTTCTACTGTTCCTAATTCCTGTGTGTGTCTACAAGGTTCACGCAGCAATAGGAAGCAGTATTCACTTTCTCACAGCCTTCCTTCTACCTCTAACATTTAAGAAAATCTTGGACGGGTTGATGGATGAGAGGGGGTGTGAAGGGATATGGTCCAAGTGCAGGTCAGTGGGACTAGGCAAAAAATGGTTCAGCACAGACAGGAAGGGCCTGTTTTTGAGCTGTAATGTTCTATGGTTCTGTGGTTCCTCAGGATTTATTTTGGAAAAGACAGAAGGTTCAGGGAGGCAGAAAGAGTCTGGCTGACAGGAAGATTGTGTGAAAGGAGATGATTCAAGCTCACTGTTCATCCTGAGGGTTAGACCTGCTCAAGTTGTCAATTTGCTCACACATAGCTCTGCTACAGCAATATCTGCTCAATTTTAGCACCTGCTAGAAGAATTGGGCAGAAAGATATCAGCCATCTAATGATGACCATGAAACCATTGTTGAGTATTGCTGAGTTTGATTCAACTAATGTCCTTCAGGGAAGGAAATCTGCCATCCTTACCTGGTCTGGCCTACATGTTCCCCCACTGGGTGACACATGGGTGATATGGTGGCATTAAGGGTGGCACAGTGACACAGTGGCAGCACTGCTGCCTCATCAGGGATCCAGGTTCAATTCCCAGCTTGGATCACTGTCTATGTGGAGACTGCACATTCACCCCATGTCTGCGTGGGTTTCCTCCGGGTGCTCCGGTTTCCTCCCACAGTCCAAAAG
>CM075727.1:5642993-5747993 GCA_037974335.1 Prionace glauca | reverse complement strand
CCTCACCCCTCCACACCCCTCAACCCCTCCCCACTGCCCCACTGATCTCAACCCCACCCACCCTCAACCCCACACCCTCACCCCTCCACACCCCTCAACCCCTCCCCACTGCCCCACTGATCTCAACCCCACCCACCCTCAACCCCACACCCTCACCCCTCCACACCCCTCAACCCCTCCACCCCTCCCCACTGCCCCACCGATTTCAACCCCACCCACCCTCACCCCCCGCCTCACCCCAATCCCCTCCACAACACCCCCATCCCCTCCACACTGCCCCACTGAACTCACCCCCACCAACCCCACCCAGCCTCGCCCCCCTGCCCTCACCCCTCCACACCCCCCATCCCCTCCACAGCACCCTCGCCCCCTCCCCACTGCCCCACCGATCTCACCCCCACCCATCCTCACCCCCCTGCCCTCACCCCCCCAACCCCTCCACTGCACCCCCAAACCCCCTCCCCACTGCCCCACCGATCTCACCCCCACCCACCCTCATCCCCTCGCCCATCCACCCCCTCCATAACCCTCCCCTCCACCCACTGCCCCACCGACCTTACCCCCTACCCACCCTTACCCCCTCCATACACCCCCATCCCGCCAGCCCCCCCACCCTGCCAGCCCTCTCACCCCCTCCACACCCACCTCTGCCCCCCCCCCCCCGCTCTCTCTGATAGTCAGCACAAACTTGGCCTCAGGTCCCCATTGCCACGAGAGCCACTCCGTCAATAGCCCCCCCCCCCCCCAGTTAAAAACCGCCCTGGATCTTTGCGGGGGTGGGGAGGGGGGGGGGGACTGCTTCTGTTTAATGTCACTTTGCCTAGTCGGTTGCCAGAAACTCATATCCTGGGGACCAGGGTTCGAATCCCGCCCCGGCAATGATGAAATTTGATCCAGAAACTCATATCCTGGGGACCAGGGTTCGAATCCCGCCCCGGCAATGATGAAATTTGATCCAGAAACTCATATCCTGGGGACCAGGGTTCGAATCCCGCCCCGGCAATGATGAAATTTGAATTCAATAAAAAATATCTGGGATTAAGAATCTACAGATGACCCTGAAACCATTGTCAATTGTTGTGAAAACCCATCTGGTTCACTAATGTCCCTTTAGGGAAGGAAATCTGCCATCCTTACCCCGGTCTGGCCTACATGTGATCCAGAGCCACAGCAATGTGGTTGACTCTCGACTGCCCTCCAATGGCAACTAGGGATGGGCAATAAATACTGGCCCAGCCAGCGACACCCATGTCCCACAGATGAATTAAAAATATACTTGCGCCCCAATGAGATTTATCTGTCGGATGAGACCTCCGAGATCCTGGGTGGAACGTTCCCACCCCCACGGGAACTGTAGCGGGTGGTGAGGCAGACCATGCAACGCTCCACTGACCCCGAGAGGAAATTTCCACTCGGGGGGGGGGCGACTGCAGCTGGAAAATCCCAGCTCCTGTCTGACCTTCCAGATGGATCTAAAAGGTCTCTCAGCCATTATTCCGAACAAATATCTCCACAGGGTCTGAACCAAAACCACTAAAAGAAACTGGGTGGCAGAGTGGGTTAGCACTGCTGCCTCACAGCGCCAGGGACCCGGGTTCAATTCCAGCCTTGGATCGCTGTCTGTGTGGAGTTTGCATGTTCTCCCCGTGTCTGCGTGGGTTTCCTCCGGGTGCTCCGGTTTCCTCCCGCACTCCACAGATGTGCGGGTTAGGTGCACTGGCCATGCTAAATTGCCCCTTAGTGTGAGGGGGACTAGCTGGGGTAAATGCATGGGGTTATGGGGGTAGGACCTGGGTGGGATTGTTGTCAGTGCAGGCTCAATGGGCTGAATGGCCTCCTTCTGCACTGTAGGGATTCTATGATATCCCCAAAATTGTCTGGTCATTAAAGTGTCCCAAGGTATGTAGGCTTGGGGGATTAGCGGGGTAAATAGCGGGCTGCCGTCACTGGTGGTGGAGGCGAACTCGCTGGGGTCATTGAAAAGACTTCTGGATGAGTATATGGGGGATTGGGGGTTATAGATAGGTCTATAGATTGGTGGGGTTGATGTGATCGGCGCAACTCGAGGGCCGAAGGGCCTGTTGTGCTGTAGTGTTCTATGTTCTATGTTCTAAATACATGGGGTTACATAAGAACATAAGAAATAGGAGCAGGAGTAGGCCATCTGGCCCTTCGAGTCTGCCCCGCCATTCAATAAGATCATGGCTGATCTGTCGTGGCTCAGCTCCACCTTCCCGCCCTCTCCCCATAACCCTTAATCCCTTCTCTTATCAAAAACCCATCAACCCGCTTCTTAAAAATATTTAGCGAGGCAGCCTCCACCACTTCAACGGGCAGAGAATTCCAGAGATTCACCACCCTTTGAGTGAAGAAGTTCCTCCTCAACTCTGTTCTAAACCGCCTCCCCTTTATCTTGAGGCTGTGCCCCCTAGTCCTACTGTCTTTTTTGAGCGGGAAGAGTCTCTCCACCTCTATCCTATCCATCCCATTCATCATCTTATACGTCTCAATGAGATCTCCCCTCATTCTTCTAAACTCTAACGAGCACAAGTCTAGTTTATTCAGCCTCTCCTCATAGCTCAACTCCGGTATCAGCCTAGTAAACCTCCTCTGCACTCCCTCCAAGGCCAAAATATCCTTGCGCAGGTGCGGCACCCAAAACTGCACACAGTACTCCAGCTGCGGCCTCACCAATGCCCTATACAGCTGCAGCAAGACCTCCCTACTTTTATATTCAATCCCCCTCGCTATGAAGGCCAGCATCCCATTCGCCTTCTTGACCACCTGCTGCACCTGCAAGCTGGGTTTTTGTGACAATAATCTAGCGATAATACCATCCCAAGTTCTGTAAATGGTTTCTAAGCCTCAATCTTATGGAGAATGGTGCTAACATTTACAGAATGATTTCATTCTTCAAATTGATCTTCTAAAATAAAGGACTAATTGACCATTATCTGATAAACTATTAAATAAAATAGATTAGACCACTCAGACCCTGCCAGTAGATTAGAATATATCGACTTCTCATGAATTGAATTAAATTAAGGACATTCTTTATGATCTTGCTGTGTGACTCTGTTGACATTCAGGGCACTGGTCGCTCGTGTTACTATTCTCAAACATACAGTCCTACAGCACAGAGACAGACCCTTCCGCCCAAACTGGTCATAGAGGTTTCCGGCATGGAAACAGGCCCTTCGGCCCAATTTATTCATGCTGCCCCTTTTTTTTAAGCCTGATGCTAGTCCCAATTGCCTGCATTTGGCCCATATCCCTCTATACCCATCATACCCATCTAACTGTCCAAATGCACTTCCACTCTTCAACCAGTTCCACAGTTCAATCTTGACTGCTCTGTAATTCATCCTGTAACTCTTAATCCCCTCACCCAACAAGACTCAAACCAATCCCACTATCAAAATTGTATTGGGGCTTCACTTTGGCACAGTGGTTAGCACTGCTGCCCCACAGCTCCAGGGACCTGGGTTCAATTCCCATCTTGGGTCACTGTCTGTGCAGAGTCTGCACATTCTCCCCGTGCCTGCTGGGGTTTCCTCCGGGTGCTCCAGTTTCATCCCACAGTCTGACAGATCACCTTGCCATAGGGAAGGTGTTATCCAACTGGAGAGTGTACTGAAGGGACTTACCAGGAAGAGACTGATTTATAGGGAGAGGGTTATAGGCTTGGACTTTTTTCTTTGGAGTCTAGAAGACTGAGGGATGATCTTATAGAGGTGTGTCAGATCATGAGAGGCACGGATAGAGAGAATGCACTCAGTCTTTTTTCCCAGGGTTGGAGTATTGAGAACTAGGGTGCAGACGTTTAAATTAAGAGGGGAAAGAATCAATGGGACCCTGAGGAGGAACTTTTTTTACCCAGAGGGTGGTACGATGGATAGGATAGAGGTGGAGAGACTCTTCCCGCTCAAAAAAGACAGTAGGACTAGGGGGCACAGCCTCAAGATGAAGGGGAGGCGGTTTAGAACTGAGTTGAGGAGGAACTTCTTCACTCAAAGGGTGGTGAATCTCTGGAATTCTCTGCCCGTTGAAGTGGTGGAGGCTGCCTCGCTAAATATTTTTAAGACGCGGGTTGATGGGTTTTTGATAAGAGAAGGGATTAAGGGTTATGGGGAGAGGGCAGGAAGGTGGAACTGAGTCACGACAGATCAGCCATGATCTTATTGAATGGCGGGGAAGGCTCGAGGGGCCAGATGGCCTACTCCTGCTCCTATTTCTTATGTTCTTATGTTACGTGTGTGGAATGAGCTGCCGGGATTGAGGGATATTGACAACATTTAAAAGGCGTTTGGACAGATACACGGATAGGAAAGGTTTAGAGGGGTATGGGCCAAATGCAGGCAATTGGGACTAGCATAAGGCTTTAAAAAAAAGGGCAGCATGAATAAATTGGGCCGAAGGGCCTGTTTCCATGCTGGAAACCTCTATGACCAGTTTGGGCGGAAGGGTCTGTCTCTGTGCTGTATGTCTCCCTGTGACTCTATGTGCTGGTTAGGTGCATTAGCCGTGCTAAATTCTCCCTCAGAGTATCCGAACAGACACCAGAGTGTGGCAACTAGGGGATTTTCACAGTAACTTCATTGCAGTATTAATGCAAGCCTACTTGTGAGACAAATAAATAAACTTTAAAAACTTAGTAAGTGCTTCCTGACATCACCCTGAAGTCCAAAGATGTACGGGTTATGTTGACTGGCCATGCTCAGACGTTGCCCCTTAGTGTCCTGGGATGCGTAGGTTAGTGGGTATAATATGTAGGGATATGGGGGTAGGGCCTGGGTGGGATTGTGTTCGGTGCAGACTCGATGGACCGAAGGGCCTGTTTCTGTACTGTTGGGTTCTATGATTCTGTGAACCTCCCTCTAATTGCAAAGGTCATGCCCCCTTGTTCCGAACCCCTCAAAGATGTGCGGGTTAGGTGGATTGGCCATGGTGTCAGGGGCATCAGCAGGGTGAATGTGTCGGGTCACAGGGATAGGAGCTGGGTGGGGTTGTGGTCAGTGCAGACTCACTGGGCCGAATGGCCTTCTTCTGCATTGTAGGGATTCTATAATAATTACGCTGGGGATTTGATTTATTATTGTCACATGTATTTACATACAATGAAAAATATTGTTTCTTGTGCGCTATACAAAGCATACTGTTCATGGAGAAGGAAACGAGAGCGCAGAATGCAGTGTTACAGTCAAAGTTAAGGTGTAGAGAAGGAGCAGATGAATGGAAGTTGGGTCCGTTGAAAAGTCTGACAGCTCTGGGGTGGGATGTGAACCCAGGCTGTGAGCACGCGTCCCTGAGTGTTACGGCGAGCTGCGGGCCCATTGCACCAACAGTGCAAAGTTACGCCGAGGCAAGAATGAAAAGGATCGAAATCTTGCTGAGAGCATGCCCCACTTTCCAGTCACAGCACAAATTAGGTGTAGATTGCTCACCAACTCCGAGCGAACGCTTATACCCAAAGCTTTGGAGCGACTCATCGCTCAGATCCTTTGTTGCTCAGTGTCTCGAAATGAACATAGAACATAGAACATTACAGCGCAGAACAGGCCCTTCGGCCCACGATGTTGCGCCGACCAGTTAAAAACAATGACCCACTAGCCTAAACCAATCCCTTTTCATCCATAAACCTATCCACAGATCTCTTAAACGCCCCCAAACTAGGTGCATTTACAACTGCAGCTGGCAGGGCATTCCAGTCCCTCACCACCCTCTGGGTAAAGAACCTACCCCTGACATCAGTCCTATAACTACCCCCCCTTAATTTAAAGTCGTGCCCCCTCGTGCTAGCTTTCTCCATCCGAGGAAAAAGGCTATCACTATCTACCCTGTCTAAACCTCTAATCATCTTATATGTTTCAATGAGATCCCCTCTTAGCCGCCTTCTTTCCAGCGAAAACAACCCCAAATCTCTCAGTCTCTCCTCATAGGATCTCCCCTCCATACCAGGCAACATCCTGGTAAACCTCCTCTGCACCCTCTCCAAAGCCTCTACATCCTTCCTGTAATGTGGGGACCAGAACTGCACACAAAACTCCAAGTGTGGCCGCACCAGAGATGTGTACAGTTGCATCATGACGCTGCGACTCCTAAATTCAATCCCCCTACCAATAAACGCCAAGACACCGTATGCGTTCTTAACAACCTTATCTACTTGATTCCCAACTTTCAGGGATCTATGTACACATACACCTAGATCCCTCTGCTCCTCCACACTATTCAAAGTCCTCCCGTTAGCCCTATACTCAACACATCTGTTATTCCTACCGAAATGAATTACCTCACACTTCTCCACATTAAACTCCATTCGCCACCTCTCAGCCCAGCTCTGCAACCTTTCTAAGTCATCCTGCAAACTATGACACCCTTCCTCACAATCAACCACACATCCAACTCCTATCACATCGAGATTACTTTTAATTAAAAAACAAGTCAAACGCGCATAATCCGGGTCGGGATTTGGCGAAAAGGAAAGATCTGCATTTCTGTAGCACCTGTCACATCCCACACTTTTTGATTTGATTTATTACTGTCACACGTATTAACGTACGGTGGAAAGTATTGTTTCTTGCTCGCTATACAAAGCGTACCGTTCATAGAGAAAGGAACGAGAGCGTGCAGAATGTAGTGCTACGCTTAGAGCTAGGGTGTAGAGAAAGATCAACTCAGTGCGCACGAGGCCCATTCAAAAGTCGGCTGGCAGCAGGGAAGAGAGAGTTTAAGAGAGTTAGAATGAAGTTTGAGAAGCATTGAACGAGCGTAAAAGAATTTGCTGAATTCGCTGATGACACGAAGGTCGGCGGTGTTGTGGATGGTCTGGAAGGATGTCAAAAGTTGCAGCAGGACATAGATAGGATGCAGGACTGGGCGGAGAAGTGGCAGATGGACTTCAACGCGGATAAATGCGTAGTTGTCCATTTTGGAGGAACCAACGGGATGAACGAGTACACTATCAAGGGCAGGAGTCTTAGTAGCGTTGAAGAGCAGAAGGATCTAGGGGTCCGGGTCCACAGGACTCTTAAATCGGCCTCGCAGGTGGAGGAGGTGGTCAAGAAGGCGTATGGTGTACTGGCCTTCATTAATCGAGGGATTGAGTTTAGGAGTCGGGAGGTAATGCTGCAACTTTATAGGACCCTTGTCAGGCCTCATTTGGAGTACTGTGCGCAGTTCTGGTCGCCTCACTATAGGAAAGACGTAGAAGCTATTGAAAGGGTGCAGAGGAGATTTACAAGGATGTTGCCTGGACTGGGAGGCATGCCTTATGAAGATAGGTTGAGGGAGCTGGGACTCTTTTCCCTGGAGAGGCGAAGGTTGAGAGGCGACCTGATAGAAGTTTACGAAATGTTGAGAGGAATAGATAGGGTGGACTCTCAGAGGCTATTTCCCCGGGTTGAAATGGTCGCTACGAGAGGACACAGATTTAAGGTGTGGGGAGGGAAGTACAGAGGTAATGTTAGGGGTAAGTTTTTCACTCAGAGGGTGGTGAGTGAATGGAATCGGCTGCTGTCAGTGGTTGTGGAGGCGAACTCGCTGGGGTCTTTTAAAAGACTTCTGGATGAGTATATGGGGTTTAATGAGATTGAGGGTTATAGATAGGTCTGTAGGTTGGTAGGTGTTGATGTGATCGGCGCAACTCGTGGGCCGAAGGGCCTGTTTGTGCTGTAATGTTCTATGTTCTATGTTCTAAGAAGTCACCCTGTTCCACTGCCATTTTGAGAAACTTCACCATCAAATCATAGCACCAGGAATCCAGATCTAACCATGACAGCACTCCGAAAGCTCGTGATTCCAAATAAACCTGTTAGACTTTAACCTGGTGATGTGAGACTTCTTACTGCAATTGTACAGGGCGTTGGTGAGGCCCCACCTGGAGTATTGTGTGCAGTTTTGGTCTCCTTATCTGAGGAAGGATGTTCCTTGCTATAGAGGGAGCACAGCGAAGGTTTACCAGGCTGATTCCTGGGATGGCAGGTTTGTTTCATGAAGAGAGACTAAGTCGGTTAGGATTATATTCACTGGAGTTTCGAAGATCTCATAGAAACTTATAGAACATAGAACACGACAGCACAAACAGGCTCTTCGGCCCACAAGTTGTGCCGATCTTAGCCATACCTACCAGACCTATCTATAACCCTCAATCCCATTAAATCCCATATACTCATCCAGAAGTCTCTTAAAAGACTTAAAAGCGAGTTCACCTCTACCACCACCGACGGCAGCCGATTCCACTCACTCACCACCCTCTGAGTGAAAAACTTACCCCTAACATCACCTCTGTACTTCCCTCCCCGCACCTTAAATCTGTGTCCTCTCGTAGCGACCATTTCAACCCGGGGAAATAACCTCCGAGAATCCACCCTATCTATTCCTCTCAACATTTTATAAACCTCTATCAGGTCGCCTCTCAACCTTCGTCTCTCCAGGGAGAAGAGACCGAGCTCCCTCAACCTATCCTCATAAGGCATGCCTCCCAATCCAGGCAACATCCTTGTAAATCTCCTCTGCACCCTCTCAATCGCTTCCACATCCTTCCTGTAATGAGGCGACCAGAACTGCGCACAGTGCTCCAAGTAAACTAAAATAAAATTGTAAAATTCTAACAGGGTTAGACAGGGTAGATTCAGAAAGAATGTTCCCAGTAGTGGGGGAGTCCAGAATTAGGGTGGTCATAGTTTGAGGATAAGGGGTAAATCTTTTAGAACTGAGATGAGGAGAAATCTCTTCACCCAGAGGGTGGGGAATGTGTGGAATTCACTCCCACAGAAAGTAGTTGAGGTCAAAATGTCTTCTGATTTCAAGAAGAAATTAGATATATCTCTTGGGGCTAAAGGGGTCCAGGGATATGGGGAGGAAGGAGGGAATCAGGATATTGAATCTGATGATCAGTCATGATCAAACTGAATGGCGGAGCAGGCTCGAAGGGCCAACTCCTGCTTCTAGTTCCTATGTCTCTATCATAGAAACCCTACAGAGCAGAAGGAGGCCATTTGCCCCATCGATCTGCACCGACCGCAGTCCCAATTCCTATCCTCATAGTCCCACATATTTAGCCTGTTAATCCCTTTAACCTACACACCCCAGGGCACTAAGTGGTAATTTAGCAGAGCCAATGTACCAAACACACAAGTCTTTGGAGTGTGGAAGGAAACCAGAGCACCCGGAGGAAACCCACGCAGACACGGGGAGGGCATGCAGATTCCGTACAGATGGTGAGCCGAGGCAGGAATTGAACCCAGGCCCCTGGCGCTGTGAGGCAGCGGTGCTAACCACTGCAGATTCTGTCCCCACACTGTACTGAGCGATTGTCACTCAGTATTTAAATGTCTTTAATTGTGGTGCCTGCACTTGTTACTGACTCGTGTGCCCCACTCAGACAACTATTTAAAAGTGAGATTGTTTTGGTCGCACAGTGCTCCTGTCACCCAGGGAATGCTAAATGCTGTTGCTGCAACGCAAAAAGACAGCTTGTTCTGTTCACCTACACTGTCATCTCAGCTTTTAAGCACAAAATTTAAAACAGAAATTGCTGTTCACAGTGGGATTCGCTTTGTTAAACAAAGCTCTGTTCTGTTAACTCTTTGTCCCACCATGTTCAAAAAACAGAAAACTTCTCATTATCGAATGGCACAGAATGATGCTGCACAGACGGAGGCCATTTGGCCCATCATGCCTGTGGCAGCTCTTTTGAAAGCGCTACCCAATTAATCGCATTCCCCCTCGCTCTGTCCTGTGGAAATATCTCCCTCCTGTCAACCTCACTTCCTCGGGAATGCATCTTAGAACATAGGACACTACAGCACAAACAGGCCCTTCGGCCCACAAGTTGCGCTGATCATATCCATACCTACCAGGCCATTGAACTATCTGTAACTCCCAATCCCATTAAATCCCATGTACTCATCCAGAAGTCTTTTAAAAGACCCCAGCGAGTTCGCTTCTACCACCACTGACGGCAGCCGATTCCACTCACTCACCACCCTCTGAGTGAAAAACTTACCCCTGACATCTCCTCTGTACCTGCTCCCCAGCACCTTAAACCTGTGTCCTCTCGTAGCGACCATTTCAGCCCTGGGAAATAGCCTCCGAGAATCCACCCTATCTATACCTCTCAGCATCTTATAAGCCTAATAAAATTATCTTCTATAGTGTTATGAACTGACTCTCCACGGTCACCAAGTCCTGGGGTGGGATTCGAACCCGGAGCTATCCACTGGGCCACAAAAGCCTCCTCGCCACAGGGAGTGATTGAAGCAAACAATATTGATTTATTCAAAGGGGAAGTGAGATGAACATGAGGGAGATGGGAATAGAAGATAAACAAATAGAGTGAGAAGGATGGGGGCATAAAAACCACCGCGGACGGATTGGCCAAAAGGCCTGTTTCATAGAATCCATAGAAACACTACAGTGCAGAAGGAGGCCATTCAGCCCATCGGGCCTGCACTGACAACAATCCCACCCAGGTCCTATCCCTGTAACCCCACTTACTTACCCTGCCAATTCCCCTGAGACTTAGCACGGCCAATCAACCTAACCAGCACATCTTTGGACTGTGGGAGGTAACCAGAGCACGCAGAGGAAACCCACACAGACACGAGGAGAATGTGCAGACTGCACATAAATAGTGACCCAAGCCGGGAATCGAACCCAGGTCCCTAGCACTGTGAGGCAGCAGTGTTAACCACTGTGCCACTATAACTACTGTGCCACCGTGCTGCCCACATAATTGAACCTGCTTCCACTGCCTTTTTAGGTAGTGTATTTTATGTTGTGACATCTCACTGAGTGATAAAAAAAACACCTCCAGGTCCACCCCACCACCCCTCCCCTCCCCTCGTTCTTTTGTAAATCGTCTTTGAGAAGCAAAATGCCGCAGACACTGGAAATCTGAAATAAAAACAGGAAAAACGGGGTTTCCTGTTGAACAGACCCCCTTCCTCGTGGAAAATCCGCATTGGGGGGTGCGCCCTTGGCGGGTTCAGAGGAGGCAGAGTGGTATTGTCACTGGACCACTAATCCAGAGATCCCAAGGTAATGCTGTGGGGACCCGGGTTCAAATCCCACCATGGCAAATGGTGAAATCGGAATTCAATAAAATCTGGAGTTAAAAAGTCTAATGATGGCCATGAAACTATTGTCGATTGGTGTAAAAATCCCTCTGGTTCACTAATGTCCTTTAGGGAAGGAAATCTGCTGTCCTTACCTGGTCTGGCCTATGTGAAATCTATGAGCCCTAGTTCTGGACTCCCCCATCATTGAGAACATTCTTTCTGAATCTACCCTGTCTAACAATGTTAGAATTTTATAAGTTTCAATGAGATCCCCTCTCATTCTTCTAAATCCCAGTGAATATAATCCCAACTGACTTAGTCTCTCCTCACATGACAGACCTGCCATCCCAGGAATCAGCCTGGTAAACCTTCACTGTGCTCCCTCTATAGCAAGGACATCCTTCCTCAGATAAGGACACCAAAACTGCACACAATATTCCAGGTGTGGCCTCACCAATGCCCTGTACAATAGCAGCAAAACATCCCTATCCCTGTACTCAACCTACAAACCTCGGAGACACCTGTGCTCCTCCAGTTCTGGTTTCTTGCCCACTCTCAGTTTTAATGGCTCCACCATTGGCAGGTGTGCATTCAGCTGGCAAGGCTCTACATTCTGAAATTCCTTCCTTAAGTATCTCTGCCTCCTTGCCTTCAGTTCTTTAAGATGCTCCTCAAAAACCTACTTCCTTGACCAAGATTTTTATTACCTGTCATATTGTTATCTTCGTGTATGATTCAGTGTCAGCTTTCACACAACAACGCTTGTATGAAATGCTCTGGGATAGTTTTGCTACATTGAAGGCGCTATATAAATGCAGTTTGATGTTATGGGGTGTTGCCTGACCTGACTCCTCATTATGCCTGCTGCTCCGACTGTTGTGCATGTTTTGTGTGTGATTACAGTTTATTTTATTAGCGTCACAAGTAGGCTTGGGATGGATAGGATAGAGGTGGAGAGACTCTTCCCGCTCAAAAAAGACAGTAGGACTAGGGGGCACAGCCTCAAGATAAAGGGGGGGCGGTTTAGAACGGAGTTGAGGAGGAACTTCTTCACTCAAAGGGTGGTGAATCTCTGGAATTCTCTGCCCGTTGAAGTGGTGGAGGCTGCCTCGCTAAATATTTTTAAGAAACGGGTTGATGGGTTTTTGATAAGAGAGGGGATTAAGGGTTATGGGGAGAGGGCGAGAAAGTGGAACTGAGCCACAACAGATCAGCCATGATCTTATTGAATGGCGGGGCAGGCTCGAAGGGCTAGATGGCCTACTCCTGCTCCTATTTCTTATGTTCTTATGTTCAAATCCTCTCGCTATGAAGACCAACATACCATTTGCCTTCTTTACTGCCTGCTGTACCTGCAGACTTACTCTCAGCAACTGACGCACGAGGACACCAAGGTCTCGCTGAGTGTCCACCTCTCTCAATCTAAACCCATTCAAGTAATAATTCATCTTCCTATTATTGCTACCAAAGTGGATAATCTCACATTTATCCACATTATACTTCACCTACAAATACACAAAGGGCAAAAGACTAACTAGAGAGAGAGTAGGGTCTCTGATGGATCAACAAGGTTATCTATGTTCGGATTCACAAAGAGATGGGTGAGATCCTAAATGAATATTCCTCATCAGTTTTTCTGTTGAGAAAGGCATGGATGTTATTAAACTTGGGGAAATAAATAGTGATGTCTTAAGGAGTGTACATATAACTGAGAAGGAGATGCTGGAAGTCTTAAAGCCCATCAAGGTGGATAAATCCCCGGGACCTGATGAGGTGTGTCCCAGGACATTGTGGGAGACTAGGGAGGAAATTGCCGGTCCCCAAGCCAAAATATTTGAATGATCGATAGTCACGGGTGAGGTGCCTGAAGATTGGAGAGTGGTAAATGTTGTGCCTTTGTTTAAAAAGGGCTGCAGAGAAAAGCCTGGGAACTACAGGCCAGTGAGCCTCACATCTGTGGTGGGTAAATTGTTGGAAGGTATTTTGAGAGACAGGATCTACAGGCATTTAGAGAGACAAGGACTGATTAGGGACAGTCAGCATGGCTTTGTGAGTGGAAAATCATGCCTCACAAATTTGATTGACCTTTTTGAAGGGGTAACCAAGAAGGTAGATGAGGGCAGTGCAGTTGATGTTGTCTACATGGACTTTAGCAAGGCCTTTGACAAGGTACCACATGGTAGGTTGTTGCATAAGGTTAAATCTCACGGGATCCAGGGTGAGGTATCTAAATGGATACAAAATTGTCGTGATCACACAAGCCAAAGGGTGGTTGTAGAGGGTTGTTTTTCAAACTGGAGGCCTGTGACCAGCTGTATGCCTCAGGGATCAGTGCTGGGTCCACTGTTATTTGTCATTTATATTAATGATTCAGATGAGAATGTAGGAGGCATGGTTAGTAAGTTTGCAGATGACACCAAGATCGGTGGCATAGCGGACAGTGAAGAAAGCTATCTTGGATTGCAATGGGATCTTGATCAATTGGGCCAGTGGGCTGACGAATGGCAGATGGAGTTTAATTTAGATAAATGCGAGGTGATGCATTTGGTAGATTGAACCAGGGCAGGACTTAGTTAATGGCAGGGCACTGGGGAGAGTTACAGAACAAAGAGATCTAGGGGTACAAGTTCATAGCTCCTTGAAAGTGGAATCACAGGTGGACAGAGTGGTGAAGAAGGCATTCGGCATGCTTGGTTTCATCGGACAGAACATTGAATACAGGAGTTGGGACGTCTTGTTGAAGTTGTACAAGACATTGGTAAGGCCACACTTGGAATACTGTGTACAATTCTGGTCACTCTATTATAGAAAGGACATTATCAAACTAGAAAGAGTTACCAGGATTTTATCAAGACTTGATGGATTGAGTTATAAGGAGAGACTGAATAGACTGCGACTTTTTTCTCTGGAGTGTAGGAGGCTGAGGGGTGATCTTACTGAGGTTTATAAAATAATGAGGGGCACAGATCAGTTAGGCAGTGAATATCTTTTCCCAAAGGTAGGGGAGTCTAAAACTAGAGGGCAGAGGTTTAAGGTGAGAGAGGAGAGATACAAAAGTGTCCAGAGGAGCAATTTTTTCACACAGAGGGTGGTGAGTGTCTGGAACAAGCTGCCAGAGGTAGTAGTGGAGACGGGTACAATTTTGTCTTTTAAAAAGTATTTAGACTGTTACATGGGTGAGATGGGTATAGAGGGATATGGGCCAAATTGGGACGAGATTCGTGGTTAAAAACAAAGGGGCAGCATGGACAAGTTGGGCCGAAGGGCCTGTTTCCATGCTGTAAACCTCTATAACTCTATGACATCTGCCAGGCAGATGCCCACACACTCAGCCTGTCCAAATCACACTGAAGCATCTCTGCACCTTCCTCACAGTTCACCCTCAGGAGTTTTTATCAAAGTTTTGACACCGGGCTGCGTAAGGAGATACATAAGAACATAAGAAATAGGAGCAGGAGTAGGCCATCTGGCCCTTTGAGCCTGCCCCGCCATTCAATAAGATCATGGCTGATCTGTCGTGGCTCAGCTCCACCTTCCCGCCCTCTCCCCATAACCCTTAATCCCCTCTCTTATCAAAAACCCATCAACCCGTTTCTTAAAAATATTTAGCGAGGCAGCCTCCACCACTTCAACGGGCAGAGAATTCCAGAGATTCACCACCCTTTGAGTGAAGAAATTCCTCCTCAACTCTGTTCTAAACCGCCTCCCCTTTATCTTGAGGTTGTACCCCCTAGTCCTACTGTCTTTTTTGAGCGGGAAGAGTCTCTCCACCTCTATCCTATCCATCCCATTCATCATCTTATACGTCTCAATGAGATCTCCCCTCATTCTTCTAAACTCTAACGAGTACAAGCCCAGTTTATTCAGCCTCTCCTCATAGCTCAATCACATACCGGCTTGGTCAACGAAGCAGACTTTAAAGCGGTGTCTTAATGGAGGAGAGAGGTGAAGAGGTTTAGGGAGAGAATTCCAGAGCAAAGAGCCCAGACAGCTGAACGCAGGGCTGGCACTGTGTTGGAGAGACTAAAATGCTGAGGATGCCAGGATTGGAAAAGTGCAGCGACCTCGGGAAGGTGTGGGAGAGAAATCCCAGCTATTGTGAACCATTGCATCCACACTCTTTGATGCTCTGGGCTCCCATCTCCGACACACATCAGAGCAAAGTCCCTGTTGCTGAATTTGATCTGTAGGTCCGCACTTATCAAAAACAGTCACATACTCCTTTTGTACGGGTCCAATTATGTGGTGAGATTTTAATAGGCGTTTTTGTTGAAGGGTTTAATGAGCTTTAGCAGAGTTTTGCCTCCAGGTCCTTGCGACAGACTCGAGTCGGGAAACAGTCAGGTGTGGGGACATCGGGAATTACTGATTATCTCCCAAGACTGAGATCCTGAAGAAGCCACCATGAAAGGTCAGGGGGTTACACATCGCTGAGTGAGACATCATTCGACCTGCCCTCACCCCGATTAGGAAAACACTTCCTTGTGGCTAAATTATAGCTGGGACAGATTGGTGGTGTGTATAATCCACAGGACCCTCTGGTTCATGAGTTCAAATCCCACCTCATGGAGTTTAGATTCAAGGTATTAGTTCAGAAAAGCTAAGAGTAACTGGGCCGAATGGTCCCTTGCCAAGAATTATTAAAATGTAAGGGATCTGATTAGTAAGTTTGTGGATGACACGAAGATTGGTGGAGTTACTGGCAGGAATGTCAGAAGATACAACAGGACATCGATAGATTGGAGACTTGGGCACAGAAATGGCAGATGGAGTTTAATCCGGACAAATGCAAGATGATGCATTTGGAGGATCAAATTTGGTGGGCATTATATTATAAATGGCAGAATCCTTAGGAACATTACCATACAGAGGGATCTGGGTGTGCAGGTCCACAGTTCCCGAAAAGTGACAACATAGGTGGCCAAGGTGATTAAGAAGGTATACGGCATGCTTACCTTCATCAACTAGGGCATTGAGTACAACATGGAACCCTACATAGAACCCTACAGTGCAGAAACAGGCCCTTCGGCCCATCGAGTCTGCACCGAACACAATCCCACCCAGACCCTATCCCCATATCCCTGCTAATTCCTCTAACCTACACATCCCAGGATACTAAGGGGCAATTTTAGCATAGCCAATGAACCTAACCCGCACATCTTTGGACTGTGGGAGGAAACCGGAGCACCCGGAGAAAACCCACGCAGACACGAGGAGAATGTGCAAACTCCACACAGGCAGTGACCCGAGCCGGGAATCGAACCCAGGACCCTGGAGCTGTGAAGCAGCAGTGCTAACCCACTGTGCTACCGTGCCGCCCAAGAGTACCGTGCCGCAACAAGAGTTGGGAAATCATGTTGCAGCTTTATATAACCGCATTTGGAGCATTGCGTGCAGTTCTGGTCACCACACTACCAGAAGGATGTGGAAGCTTTGGAGAGAGCGCAAAGAAGGTTCACCAGGATGTTGTCCCATCTCGAGGGCATTGGCTGTGAGGAGAGATTGAATAAACTAGGATTGTTTTCACTGGAAAGATGGAGGCTGAGGGGAGACCGGATGGAGGAACACAAAATTATGAGAGGCACAGGCAGAGTGGAGAGTCCGAGCCTTTTTCCCTGGATGGAAGTGTCAATTTCAAGGGGACAGGTTCAAGGTGAGAGTTTAATGGAGATGTGCAGGGGAAGCTTTTCACGCAGAGAGTGATGGGTGCCTGGAACACGCTGCCAGAGGAGGTGGTGGAAGCGGACACATTAGCAACATTTAAGAGGCACCTGGATGGGTACATGGATAGGGAGGGGATAGAGGGATACGGACCAAGTAAGGACAGAAGAGGTTTTTTTAAGTTTAGTTCACATGAACAGCACGGGCTTGGAGGGCCAAAGGGCCTATTACTGTGCCGTACTTTCCTTTGTTCTTTGTAACAGATAAGAATCTTAATTACATAGAACATAGAACATTACAGCGCAGAACAGGCCCTTCGGCCCACGATGTTGCGCCGACCAGTTACAAAACAATGACCCACTAGCCTAAACCAATCCCTTTTCGTCCATAAACCTATCCACGGATCTCTTAAACGCCCCCAAACTAGGCGCATTTACAACTGCAGCTGGCAGGGCATTCCAGTCCCTCACCACCCTCTGGGTAAAGAACCTACCCCTGACATCAGTCCTATAACTACCCCCCCTTAATTTAAAGTCGTGCCCCCTCGTGCTAGCTTTCTCCATCAGAGGAAAAAGGCTATCACTATCTACCCTGTCTAAACCTCTAATCATCTTATATGTTTCAATGAGGTCCCCTCTTAGCCGCCTTCTTTCCAGCGAAAACAACCCCAAATCTCTCAGTCTCTCCTCATAGGATCTCCCCTCCATACCAGGCAACATCCTGGTAAACCTCCTCTGCACCCTCTCCAAAGCCTCTACATCCTTCCTGCAATGTGGGGACCAGAACTGCACACAAAACTCCAAGTGCGGCCGCACCAGAGTTGTGTACAGTTGCATCATGACGCTGCGACTCCTAAATTCAATCCCCCTACCAATAAACGCCAAAACACCGTATGCCTTCTTAACAACCTTATCTACTTGATTCCCAACTTTCAGGGATCTATGTACACATACACCTAGATCCCTCTGCTCCTCCACACTATTCAAAGTCCTCCCGTTAGCCCTATACTCAACACATCCGTTATTCCTACCGAAATGAATTACCTCACACTTCTCCACATTAAATTCCATCCGCCACCTCGCAGCCCAGCTCTGCAACCTGTCTAAGTCACCCTGCAGACTATGACACCCTTCCTCACAATCTACCACACCTCCGACTTTGGTGTCATCAGCAAACTTACTAATCCACCCAACTATACCCTCATCCAGATCATTAATAAAAATTACAAACAGCAGTGGCCCCAAAACAGATCGCTGAGGCACACCACTCGTAACCGAACTCCATGACGAATATTTACCATCAACCACCACTCTCTGTCTCCTATCCGCTAGCCAATTCCTGATCCAATTACCTAGATCACCCCCAATCCCATACATCTGCATTTTCTGCAGAAGTCTACCATGGTGAACCTTATCAAACGCCTTGCTAAAATCCATATACACCACATCAACTGCCTTACCCCTATCCTCGTATCCTTTGATTTTGTTCTCTGGAGATCCTGGGTGGGATTTTCCTCTTGCCCCCACAGGGATGACCCCGCAGCCAGTGTTTTGAGGAAGGGAAGGTTGGCCCTCCCCAGTTTCCTGGGGCAGATGTTCCTCCTTCATCACAAAAACAGATAGACGGCCTCGCTCTTCGGTCATTGGATCTTGCTGTGCTGCGCCTGCTACCTCGCAGTGTGTGTGAGTGTGCGCGGCCCTGAGGCTACGGAAGGTGCCGGATAATTCTGATTCTTCGTCGAGTGAACCGCGTGTCGGGACCTTGGCTCAAGATGGCAGTGCCACAGCAGAGAGAGAGAGGCACAGCCAGATGGGTGGCACGGTGGCACAGTGGGTTAGCGCTGCTGTCTCACAGCGCCAGGGACACGGGTTCGATCCCCGGCTTGGGCCACCGTCTGTGTGGAGTTGGCACATTCTCCCCGTGTCTGGGTGGGTTTCCTCCGGGCACTCCGGGTTTCCCCCCCCCCATGCTCCCAAGGATGTGCGGGTTAGGTGGGTTCGCCACGTCATTAGTACCAGGGGGACTAGTTAGGATAAAAAGGTGGGGTTACGAGGACAGGGCCTGGGTGGGATTGTGGGTCGGTGCTGACTCGATGGGCCGAATGGCACTGTAGGGATTCGCTGGTTCTAAGATCCCGTGTTCTGCCTGTCGCTTGTGTCAGCAACTCTTTCACCCTTGCCTGAGATGGGGTAATACGCCCGGGGGTGCCCAGGGCAACTGGGAAAGGCGCCTGGGTTCCCGCCGCGAATCAGTGCTGTCAGTCCAGCCTCGCGTGAGCTCAGCACGGTTACTGTGGGAGATGTGGTCAGCTGTTAGCATATTGGTGCCGCTGGGAGCCCCCACGGGCGCGAGGCTGGCAACGTACAGCTCATGGGCAGCCCAGACATCTGGCGCGAGGCAGCTATAATTGCTTTGCATCCCCAGGGCGGGGGAGAGAGGAATCAGTGAGAGGAGTTTGTGTCGCTGATCTCTGTGGATGTCGCCCTCGCTGATGGATGAACGTGTGTTCGGGACGGGAGGATGTGTGAAGGAGGGCTATCTGTCACACCTGTAACAGGCAGGTCACCCTTTCTGCTCATCTTCCCTTTCAACCTCTTTCCCAAACGCCCCCCCCCCCCCGCCATCCCTCAATCCCGCACCAATCCCACCCAGGCCCTATCCAAGTAACCCCACATATTTACCCTAGTTAGCCCCCCTGATACCAAGGGGGGGATTGAACACGGCCAATCCACCTAACCCCACGCCCAGAGGAAACCCACGCAGACATGGGGAGAATGTGCAAACTCCACACAGTGACCCAAGCCAGGAATCAAGCCCCAGGACCATGGCACTGCGAGACAGCAGCGCTAATCCCTGTGCCGCCGTGTACAACAACTCTGGGAGCGGGAATTCTAAGGAATGGGGCTGCAGCTGTAGAAGACCCTTGTCGGACCCCACTTGGAGTACTGTGCGCAGTTCTGGTCGCCTCACTACAGGAAGGATGTGGAAGCGATCGAGAGGGTGCAGAGGAGATTTACAAGGATGTTGCCTGGATTGGGAGGCATGCCTTATGAGGATAGGTTGCGGGAGCTCGGTCTCTTCTCCCTGGAGAGACGAAGGTTGAGAGGTGACCTGATAGAGGTTTATAAAATGTTGAGAGGTATAGATAGGGTGGATTCTCAGAGGCTATTTCCCAGGGCTGAAATGGTCACTACGAGAGGACACAGGTTTAAGGTGCTGGGGAGCAGGTACAGAGGTGATGTCAGGGGTAAGTTTTTCACTCAGAGGGTGGTGGGTGAATGGAATCGGCTGCCATCGGTGGTGGTGGAGGCGAACTCGCTGGGGTCTTTTAAAAGACTCCTGAATGAGTACATGGGACTTAATAGGATTGAGGGTTATAGGTAAGCCTAGTAGGGAGGGATATGATCGGCGCAACTTGTGGGCCGAAGGGCCTGTAGTTTTGTAGTTTGTAGTCGTGCTGTAGTTTTTCTATGTTCTATGTTCTATTTCTTGCTCAGTGAGATGACTTGCGCTGAGTATAAGAACATAAGAAATAGGAGCAGGAGTAGGCCATCTAGCCCTTCGAGCCTGCCCCGCCATTCAATAAGATCATGGCTGATCTGAAGTGGATCAGTTCCACTTTCCCGCCCTCTCCCCATAACCCTTAATTCCCCTGTCTATCAGAAACCTATCTACCCGTGACTTAAATATATTCAGCGAGGCAGTCCCCACCACATCAACGGGCAGAGAATTCCAGAGATTCACCACCCTTTGAGTGAAGAAGTTCCACCTCAACTCCGTTCTAAACTGCTCTGATAAGTTGGGTTTGCTCCCAGTGTCATGTATGTGCAGTTGTATGCATGGCTGCCATCTTTATTACGGGTATTGTGCGGCAGGGCAGGTGCTGAGGTGGATATTGGTAGCCACCTTGAATTGCTATCCCGGGTTGGTAAGTGACACGGTGGTTTCAGTCCCTTTCCCTCCCCACAGCTCAGTTCCTCTTTCCGTCTCCGGCCAGTATTTATTGTCCATCCCTAATTACCCCTTGAGAAGGTGTTGGTGAGCTGCTTTCGTGAACCACTGCAGTCCATATGGTGTAGCTACACCTTGTAATAACTTCAATCGGGCCATTGAGGTTGGCCTATTGGAGTACGAACTCCCTGATTAAGGATCCAGTTGATGGGACGGAGTCTGTTCCTTGTATTTAACCAGGAGCGCTGTACTTCCAGAGGAGCCGGGGTGGAATTCCCCCACCCAGGACCAAGTCTCCGTGTTTCCCGCTGCCGAGAGCAGCAAAAACACTGCCATATCCTTCATCCAAAAGATACAAAAGTCTGAGGTCCCGTACCAACCGACTCAAGAACAGCTTCTTCCCTGCTGCCGTCAGACTTTTGAATGGACCTACCTCGCATTAAGTTGATCTTTCTCTACACCCTCGCTGTGACTGTAACACTACGTTCTGCACCCTCTCCTTTCCTTCTCTATGAACGGTATGCACTCACAAATACAATCACACACACACACATTCACACACTGTGAGACAGTGTGCGCACACACACCCTCACACGCACACATTCACTCACTCACACATACACACCCTCACACACATACACACACAAACTCACATGCGCACATTCACTCACTCACACATACACATCCTCACACACATACACACACAAACTCACATGCACACATTCACTCACTCACACATACACACCCTCACACACATACACACACACACTCACATGCACACATTCACTCACTCACACATACACACCCTCACACACATACACACACAAACTCACACACGCACATTCACTCACTCACACATACACACCCTCACACACATACACACACAAACTCACATTCACATACGCACCCTCTCACACACACATTCACACATACTCACTCATTTACTCACACATACACACTCACTCATTCACTCACTCACACACACACGCACACACCCTGTCTCACACACACCCTCAGTCAGTCACTCACTCACTCACATATGCACACATATTTACACACACGCACACACCTTGTCTCACACGCGCACTCACACATTCATTCGCACACCTTCTCTCACATGGTCAGTTACACACTCTTGCTCGCACACACACTCACTCACTCACACACACACATTCACACTCACACTCAGAGGCTCATATTCACTCTCACGGGTGTGCAAATGAGTGAAGATAGAAATGAGAAAGTGAGTTTTTTTCTTTAATGTACTAGAGCACAGAGAATTGGAGGCGCGCAGAGATCTCGGAGTGTTGTGGGGCTGGAGGAGGTTGTAGCGGTGGGGGAGGGTTATTAGGAGCACGGGGAGGGGTGGGTGGGGGATTTAGTGACCAGTACACAACTGAACAGAAGATCCTGTCGATCTCTCCCCGGCAATATCCCAACCAGATTCACACCACTGTCAAAAATATGGAGGCTTCCTGTACGCAGGGCTGAAAATCTACTTTGGGGAGCCGGAATGGTTAAAAGCTGCTTGCAGTTTTTCTTCTGTTGACCTCTGTCCCAGAATGCTGGCGGAGCTTGTCGAGTGCTGTTACAATTAGCCTGTCCTCAGTGGACGCGGGGACCCAGAGCAAGCTGGGTAACGGATGCTGCTGCCCAGTCAGGACGCGAGTGATATCCCCACCAGCAGAACTCGGAACGCTTAATTATGCAGATTCCCCTTCCCCCTCGCCTCGCAACCCGCCTCGCCTGTGGAAAGGCCGTCCCTGCTCCCCCCCCTCTCAGCCGAGCAAAGAAAATTAGCTGGGCAAGGGGAGAGAGAGAGAGAGAGAGACGGGGCTGCTGTGTGAGGTGAGCTGTCTAATCAGCCATACCACCCCCCCCCCCCCACCCCCCTGCTTCCCACTGACCTGTCACTGCCTGCTCAGGGTGGTCTGCGCGCCGTTCCCCCCCCCCCCCCTGCCACCCAACCCTCCCCATCTTCAAACTCATCCCCATCCTCGTTCATCCCATCTCACCTCAAACCTCCCTTTTATTCACCAGCCTGCGCGTTGGCACACCGGTTAGCACCGCTGCCTCACGGCGTCGGGGTCCCAGGTTCGATTCCCGCCTTGGGTGTCGCTGCCTGTGCGGAGTCTGCATGTTCTCCCCGTGCCTGCGTGGGTTTCCTCCGGGTGTCCTCCAGTTTCCTCCAAAGATGTCCCCCCAGAGATGTGTGGGTTGGGTTGGGTTGATTGGCCATGCTAAATTGACCCTAGTGTCAGGGGGGGATGAGCGGGGTGAATTTTAAAGTTTATTTATTAGTGTCACAAGAAGGCTTACATTAACACGGCAGTGAAGCTACTGTGAAAAATCCCCTAGTTGCCACATTCCAGTGCCTGTTTGGGTTACACTAAGGGGGAATTTAGCACAACCAATTCACCAAACCAGCACATCTTTCGGACTGTGAGAGGAAACCAGAGTACCCAGAAGAAACCCACGCAGACACGGGGAGAACATGCAAACTCCACACAGACAGTAACCCAAGCTGGGGATTGAACCCGGGTCCCCTGGCACTGTGGGGCAGCAGTGCTGACCACTGTGCTACTGTGCCGCCCTTATATGTGTAGGGTTAAGTGAAGAGGGCCTGGATGGGATTGTTGTCGGTGTAGATTCAATAAGTGCACTATGGAGATTATTCTTTGCTAAATTGCCCCTTAGTGTCCAACGATGTGCAGATTGGGTGGGTCAGCCAAGCTAAATTGCCCCCTAATGTCAGGGGGTTTAGCAGAATAAATATGTGGGGTTACAGGGATAGTCTGGATGGGATTGTTGTTGGTGCAAACTTGATGGACTGAATGGCCTCCTTCTGCACTGTAGAGTTTCTGTGATTCACACATGGGGTATTGCGAGGGCAACACCTTAATTTCAAAACTCCCAGTCTGAAGAATCTTGGGATCTTTCGCCCTGTTGACAGAGACGTTTGAATACAATTTGTTATTGTGAAGGAGTTTGCCGATTGGCACCTGATTGAAGGCTGGTATGAGTTGCCAACTCGGGCTGGAGAGTTCCCTGGAGGATGAGTTACCTGATCTCCAGTCACTCTGCCCGGGTTTAGTCTGTATCCAACCCGGTTATATTGAAGAAACAGGTTTGGGTTCGAATGTTCTGAGGATTTCTCTCCTGGATTTGCTCTCTGCTGCTCCCAGAGGCTAATCGCAGAATCAGCCATTGGAAAAAGACCGTTCGGCCCACTCTGCCCGTGCTTGCAAAGAGCAAACCAATTATTCTCGCAGCCCCTGCTCTTTGCGCAGTTTTGGGCGCCGCACCTGCACAAAGATATTTTGGCCTTGGAGGGAGTGCAGAGGAGGTTTACTAGGCTGATACCGGAGTTGAAGGGATTGAGCTATGAGGAGAGGCTGAATAAACTAGGCTTGTACTCGTTAGAGTTTAGAAGAATGAGGGGAGATCTCATTGAGACGTATAAGATGATGAATGGGATGGATAGGATAGGAGAGACTCTTCCTGCTCAAAAAAAACAGTAGGACTAGGGGGCACAGCCTCAAGATAAAGGGGGGGCGGTTTAGAACAGAGTTGAGGAGGAACTTCTTCACTCAAAGGGTGGTGAATCTCTGGAATTCTCTGCCCATTGAAGTGGTGGAGGCTGCCTCGCTAAATATTTTTAAGAAGCGGGTTGATGGGTTTTTGATAAGAGAGGGGATTAAGGGTTATGGGGAGAGGGCGGGAAGGTGGAGCTGAGCCGTGACAGATCAGCCATGATCTTATTGAATGGCGGGGCAGGCTCGAAGGGCTAGATGGCCTACTCCTGCTCCTATTTCTTATGTTCTTTTGTTCCCCAGAGCCATGCAGCATAGGAGGGGGCGGCATAGCTATGAGGGGAGATTGGGTAAACTAGGGTTGTTCTCCCTGGAAAGATGGAGCATAAGGGGCAACCTTATAGAGTTGGACAAAATTATGAAGGGCATTGATAGGGTGAACAGCGGGAAACTTTTTCCCAGGCCGGAGGTGGCAAACACGAGGGGTCGCAGGTTCAAGGTGAGGGGGGCGAGGTTTAACACAGATATCAGGGGGATGTATTTTACACAGAGGGTGGTGGGGGCCTGGAATGAGCTGCCAAGCAGGGTGGTGGAGGCGGACACGCTGGGATGGTTTAAGACTTACCTGGATAGTCACATGGGCAGACTGGGAATGGAAGGATACAGAAGAATGGTCTAGTAGGACCAATGAGCGGCACAGACTTGGAGGGCCGAAGGGCCTCTTTCCTGTGCTGTTCTTTGTTCTTATACACCAAAAGACAGAAGTAGGCCATTTGGCCCATCGAGTCCGCTCCACCATTCGGTGAGATCGTGGCTGATTTGATATAATTTTTAACTCCACTTTCCCGCCATATCTCCATAATTCTTAATTCCCTTGCTGATTAAAAATCTGTCTGTCTCAGCCTTCAACATATTTAATGACCCAGTGTCTACAGCCCTCTGGCGTAAAGGATTCACAGATTCACTCACTACCCTCTGAGAAAAGAAGTTCCTCCTCGTCTCTGTCTTAAACTGGCGACCTCCTTACTCTGAGATTCTGTGCTCTTTCCGAGACTGGTATAGAACATAGAACCCTACAGTGCAGGGAGACGCCCTTCGGCCCATCGAGTCTGCACCGAACACAATCCCACCCAGGTCCTACCCCCATATCCCTACATATTATACCCACTAACCCCTCTAACCTACACATCCCTGGACACTAAGGGACAATTTTAACACGGCCAATCAACCTAACCCGCACATCTTTGGACTGTGGGAGGAAACCAGAGCACCCGGAGGAAACCCGCGCAGACACGAGGAGAATGTGCAAACTCCACACAGGCAGTGACCCGAGCTGGGAATCGAACCCAGGACCCTGGAGCTGTGAAGCAGCAGTGCTAACCCACTGTGCTACCGTGCCACCCATGGTACGTTGGCCTTCATAGCGAGAGAATTTGAGTACAGGGATAGGGATGTTTTGCTGCAATTGTACAGGGTGTTGGTGAGGCCCACACCTGGAGTATTGTGTGCAGTTTTGGTGTCCTTATCTGAGGAAAGATGTCCTTGTTATAGAGGGAGCGCAGTGAAGGTTTACCAGGCTGATTCCTGGGATGGCAGGTTTGTTTCATGAAGAGAGACTAAGTCGGTTAGGATTATTTTCATTGGAGTTTGGAAGAGTGAGAGGGGATCTCATAGAAACTTATAAAATTCTAACAGGTTTCGACAGGGTAAATTCAGAGAGAATGTTCCCGATGGTGGGGGGAGTCCAGAACTCGGGGTCATAGTTTGAGGATGAGGGGCAAATCTTTTAGAACGGAGATGAGGAGAAATTTCTTCACCCAGAGGGTGGTGAATGTGTGGAATTCACTCCCACAGAAAGTAGCTGAGGCCGAAACGTTGTCTGATTTCAAGAAGAAATTAGGTATCGCTCTTGGGGCTAAAGGGATCGAGGGATATGGGGGGGAATGGGGGAATCAGGATATTGAATCTGATGATCAGCCATGATCAAAATGAATGGCGGAACAGGCTCGAAGGGCCAAATGGCCTCCTCCTGTTTCTAGTTTCTATGACTCTCCCACAAGGGGAATCAACTTCTTAGCATCGGCCCTGCCACATCCCTGAGAATCCGATGTGTCTCAATAAGGTCACCTCTCATTCTCCTAAACTCCATTGCAACCCACACAATCTCTTCCTCTTCAGCTCCTTAACCAGTTCCCTCCTGAACGTTCCTGTTGAACCTGTTTCCATCGCCCTGTCAGGCAGCGCCTTCCAGATCACAACAACTCACCGAATACGAAACAATCCCCTCACTTCTGAATCTGGATCCTTTATCTACACTCTGTGTCCCTCTCATTTCCGACATTTATGAAATGTGGAGAGGAATAGATAGGGTGGACTCTCAGAGGCTATTTCCCCGGGTTGAAATGGTCGCTACGAGAGGACACAGATTTAAGGTGCAGGGAGGGAAGTACAGAGGTGATGTTAGGGGTAAGTTTTTCACTCAGAGGGTGGTGAGTGAATGGAATCGGCTGCCGTCGTCGGTGGTGGAGGCGAACTCGCTGGGGTCTTTTAAAAGACTTCTGGATGAGTATATGGGGTTTAATGGGATTGGGGGTTATAGATAGGTCTATAGATTGGTGGGGTTGATGTGATCGGCGCAACTCGAGGGCCGAAGGGCCTGTTTGTGCTGTAATGTTCTATGTTCTATGTTCTAATCCTGTTAGTGGATACAGTTTCTCCTTATTTGCTCCATCATTATTTTGTACATTTCCATGGATCTCTTGTTGACCTTCTTGGCTCCAAGGGAACAATGTAGGAAGTCTCACAACACCAGGTTAAAGTCCAACAGGGTTATTTGGTAGCAAAAGCCACTAGCTTTCAGAGCACTGCTCCTTCATCAGCTGGAAGGGAGGTCTGATCACAAACAGGGCACATAAAGGCACAAACTCAACTTACAGAATAATGGTTGGAATACGAAACTTTACAGGTAATCAAGTCGTAAAGTTACAGACAATGTGAGTGGAGAGAGGGTGAAGCACAGGTTAAAGAGATGTGTATTGTCTCCAGACAGGATAATTAGTGAGATTTTGCAAACCCAGGCAAGTCATAAGAACATAAGAAATAGGAGCAGGAGTAGGCCATCTGGCCCTTCGAGCCTGCCCCGCCATTCAGTAAGATCATGGCTGATCTGTCGTGGCTCAGTTCCACCTTCCCGCCCTCTCCCCATAACCCTTAATCCCTTCTCTTATCAAAAACCCATCAACCCGCTTCTTAAAATATTTAGTGAGACAGCCTCCACCATTTCAACGGGCAGAGAATTCCAGAGATTCACCACCCTTTGAGTGAAGAAGTTCCTCCTCAACTCCGTTCTAAACCGCCCCCCCCTTTATCTTGAGGCTGTGCCCCCTAGTCCTACTGTCCCTTCTGAGCGGCACGGTGTCGCAGTGGTTTGCACTGCTGCTTCACAGCTCCAGGGTCCTGGGTTCGATTCCCGGATCGGGTCACTGCCTGTGTGGAGATTGCACATTCTCCTCGTGTCTGCGTGGGTTTTCTCCGGGTGCTCCGGTTTCCTCCCACAGTCCAAAGATATGCGGTTTAGGTTCATTGGCTATGCTAAAATTGCCCCTTAGTATCCTGGGATGTGTAGGTTAGAGGGATTAGCAGGTAAAATGTGTAGGGATATGGGGATAGGGTCTGGGAGGGATTGTGTTCGGTGCAGACTCGATGGGCCGAAGGGCCTGTTTCCGCACTGTAGGGTTCTATGATGATGAGAGGTTCTATGACCTCTATCCTATCCATCCCATTCATCATCTTATACGTCTCAATGAGATCTCCCCTCATTCTTCTAAACTCTAACGAGTACAAGCCTCTCCTCATAGCTCAACCCCCTCAACTCCGGTATCAGCCTAGTAAACCTCCTCTGCACTCCCTCCAAGGCCAAAATATCTTTGCGCAGGTGCAGCGCCCAAAACTGCACACAGTACTCCAGCTGCGGCCTCACCAATGCCCTATACAGCTGCAGCAAGACCTCCCTACTTTTATATTCAATCCCCCTCGCTATGAAGGCCAGCATCCCATTTGCCTTCCTGACCACCTGCTGCACCTGCAAGCTGGGTTTTTGCGACTCATGCACAAGGACCCCCAGGTCCCTCTGCACCGTCGCCTGCTGCAGTTTTTCGCTCCGTAAGTAATAGTCCTTCCTACCATTCTTCCTACCAAAGTGGACCACCTCACACTTGCCAACATTAAATTCCATTTGCCATTTCCTGGCCCATTCGCCCAGCCTATCTAGATCCTTCTACAGACTCTCCACACCCTCCGCACAATTTGCCGTTCCCCCAATCTTGGCGTCATCAGCAAATTTCGACACCCTACACTCGGTTCCCTCCTCCAGATCATCTATATAAATGGTAAAAAGCTGAGGCCCCAGCACTGACCCCTGGGGCACTCCACTAGTCACCATCCGCCAATCCGAATAGCACCCGTTGACCCCCACTCTCTGCCTCCTATTTGACAACCAATCCTCTATCCACGCTAACACCCTACCCCCAACTCCATGTCCCTCGACCTTCTGCAATAACCTCTTGTGAGGTACCTTGTCAAACGCCTTCTGAAAATCTAGAAAGACCACATCCACCGGTCTCCTCTATCCACTGCCCTAGACACATCCTCATAGAACTCCAGTAAATTTGTCAGACAGAACTTCCCTTTAATGAAACCGTGTTGCGTACGCCCTATCAAGCAATTCCCCTCAAGATGCCTCGCAATTTCCTCCTTAATGACAGATTCTAACATTTTACCTACCACAGACGTTAAACTAACCGGCCTATAATTCCCCGCCATTTGCCAAGTCACGGGTTACAGATAGTGTGACATGAACCCAAGGTCCCGGTTGAGGCCGTCCTCATGTGTGCTATCATTGGCTATCAGTCTCTGCTCAGAGACTCTGCGCTGTCATGTGTCATGAAGGCCGTTTTGGAGAACGTTTACCCGAAGATCAGAGGCCGAATGCCTGTGACCCCTGAAGTGTTCCCCGTCAGGAAGAGAACACTTCCCTGGTGATTGTCGAGCGGTGTTCATTCATCCATTGTCATGGTGTCTGCATGGTCTCCCCAACGTACCATGCCGGGGGGCATCCTTTCCTGCAGCGTTCTAAGGGAACAATCCCAGCTTCTCCAGTCTCCGTGTTACTCTCCGTTAAGGAACACTCCCCACTTGCCTGGAATGGGTGCAGCTCCAACAACACTCAAGAACATAGAACATAGAACATAGAACATTACAGCACAAACAGGCCCTTCGGCCCTCGAGTTGCGCTGATCGCATCAACCCCACCAATCTATAGACCTATCTATAACCCCCAATCCCATTAAACCCCATATACTCATCCAGAAGTCTTTTAAAAGACCCCAGCGAGTTCGCCTCCACCACCGACGACGGCAGCCGATTCCAATCACTCACTACCCTCTGAGTGAAAAACTTACCCCTAACATCACCTCTGTACTTCCCTCCCCGCACCTTAAATCTGTGTCCTCTCGTAGCGACCATTTCAACCCGGGGAAATAGCCTCTGAGAGTCCACCCTATCTATTCCTCTCAACATTTTATAAACTTCTATCAGGTCGCCTCTCAACCTTCGCCTCTCCAGGGAAAAGAGTCCCAGCTCCCTCAACCTATCTTCATAAGGCATGCCTCCCAGTCCAGGCAACATCCTTGTAAATCTCCTCTGCACCCTTTCAATAGCTTCTACGTCTTTCCTATTCACGTGCTCACTGTGTCGCACAATACTCCAAATGAGGCCTGACGAGGGTCCAGTAAAGTTGCAGCATTACCTCCCGACTCCTAAACTCAATCCCTCGATTAATGAAGGCCAGTACACCATACGCCTTCTTGACCACCTCCTCCACCTGCGAGGCCGATTTAAGAGTCCCTGTGAACCCGGACCCCGAGATCCTTCTGCTCTTCAACGCTACTAAGACCCCTGCCCTTAATAGTGTACTCGTTCATCCCGTTGGTTCTGCCGAAATGGACTACTACACATTTATCCGCGTTGAAGTCCATCTGCCACTTCTCCGCCCATTCCTGCATCCTATCTATGTCCTGCTGCAACTTTTGAAGCTCGACACCATCCAGGACAAGGCAGCCCTGTTTGATTGACACCCCATCCACAAACATTCGAATTGGGCCTGGGTAAGATGCTCTGTCAGAGTCGGTGCAGACTCGATCATAGAACCATAGAATCCCTGCAGTGCAGAAAGAGGCCATTCGCCCCATCAACCACATTCCCACCTATCCCCATGCATTCACCCTGCAAGTCCACCTGACGCTAAGGGGCAAGATAGCATGGCCAGTCAACCTAACCTGCACATCTTTGGAGTGTGGGAGACATGATTGAATGGTGGAGCAGACTTGATGGGCCGAGTGGCCACATTCTGCTCCTATATCTTATGAACTCATGGGAGGAAACCCATGCCGACTCTGCACAGACAGCGACCCGACCGGGAATCGAACCCGGGTCCCTGGCGCTGTGAGGCAGCAGTGCCAACCCACTGTGCCATTGTGCCGCCCTTGCTATCTTTTAAAGTTTACTTATTAGCCACAAGTAAGGCTTTCATTAACACTGCAATGAAGTTACTGTGAAATTCCCCTGGTCGCCTCAATCCGGCACCTGTTCGGGCCAATGTCAGCACAACTTTCTGACTGCGGGAGGAAACCGGAGCACCCGGAGGAAACCCACGCAGGCACGGGGAGAATGTGCAGACTCCACACAGACAGTGACCCGAGCCGGGAATCGAACCCGGCTCCCTGGCGCTGTGAGGCAGCTGTGCTAACCCGCTGCGCCACCGTGCTGCCCTTACCGTCAGTCAGGGCATTGACGGAAACAAGGGTTACGATTCGGATCGGCAGTGATGTAATGGAACGGTGGGACAGGTTTGATGGGCTGAATGGCTCCTGCGGCTGAGGACTGCAGAATTCCTTTCACTACTTTACCCCCCCCCCTCCGGCTTTTGAGCGCGGTTAACGTATGTTTTATTCCGGCTGCGCCGTTAGACTTTTGTGGAATCTGAAACGCAATCGTTTGGTCAGATTAATGATCTGAGATCAGTGTGAAATACTCCAAACAAAATCACATCCCTTTATTTGTATTCCTTCCTAGACATCTCCAGCATAATCCCCATCCAGCTATACAGAACAATTGCAAAGTATTGACAATGCGGACACTTCCAGAATTTCAATCCATTCGCGGTGTAACACTGCAGTATTGTATTCACAGTGCACCTCCACTCTGTTCGCTTTCTCCACTAACCTGCCCATCACCAGCACTGCCTCTGTCCTCATGCGGAGTTGGACTAACTTCCTCCGTTAACAGTTTAATGTCCATCTGCAGAGCCAGCGCAACAACGCCCCTTAGCATTGATATAGCGCCCTGAACACAGCGGAATACCCCCAAGCCCCCCCCCCTTTCCACGAGAGCGAGTGTCAAACGGGACACGCAACGTGGAATGAGGACAGGTGGCTCAGAACTTGGTCAAAGAGGTTGGTTCTTTGGAGGTTCGACAGGGCAGGGCGAGGGGGGGTGGGGGGGGGGGGGGGGCGCAGTTGGAGTGGCTTCAGGGAGGGAACTACGGGATTTAGGGTCCAGGCAGCAGAAGGTGGGGCCCCCGGGACAGAATCAGAGAATTGTTACAGGGCAGAAGGAGGCCATTTGGCCCATCGAGTCTGCACAGACCACAATCTCACCCGCGCCCTATCCACGTAGTCCCGTGCGTTTACCCTAGCTCGTTCCCCTGACACTAAAGGGCAATTTAGCACGGCCAACACCGTAGAATGGAGGAAGCTGGAGCACGCGGAGGAAACCCACGCAGGCACGGGGAGAATGTGCAGGCTCCACACAGACAGTGACCCGAGCTGGGAATCAAAACCCAGATCCGTGGCGTTGTGAGGCAGCAGTGCTAACCCACCGTGCCACCGTGCCGCCCAAGAGGAGAGAGTCAGTCGGTTCAGATTATATTCGCTGGAGTTTAGAAGAGTGAGAGGGGGTCTGATAGAAACTTATAAAATTCTAACAGGGGTTTGATTCAGAGAGAATGCTCCCGATGGTGGGGGGAGTCCAGAACTAGGGTGGTCATAGTTTGAGGATAAGGGGTAAACTGAGGTGAGGAGAAATTTCTTCACCCAGAGGGTGGGGAATGTGTGGAATTCACTCCCACAGAAAGTAGCTGAGGCCGAAACATTGTGCGATTTCAAGAAGAAATTAGGTATCGCTCTTGGGGCTAAAGGGATCGAGGGACGTGTGAGGGGAGGGGGTGGGGGGCGGCGGTTGGTCAGGATATCGAATTCGATGATCAGCCATGGGCAAAATGAATGGCGGAGCAGGGTCGATGGGCTGAGTGGCACGAGTTAGACGTAGCACAGTGGTTAGCACTGCTGCTTCACAGCTCCAGGGTCCTGGGTTCGATTCCCGGCTCGGGTCACTGTCTGTGTGGAGTTTGCACATTCTCCTCGTGTCTGCGTGGGTTTTCTCCGGGTGCTCCGGTTTCCTCCCGCAGTCCAAAGATGTGCGGGTTAGGTTTCATTGGCTATGCTAAAATTGCCCCTTAGTGTCCTGGGATGTGTAGGTTAGAGGGATTAGCAGGTAAAATGTGTAGGGATATGGGGATAGGGTCTGGGTGGGATTGTGTTCGGTGCAGACTCGATGGGCCGAAGGGCCTGTTTCTGCACTGTAGGGTTCTAGGGTTCTAAGCTGGTTCTCTGTTGGATGCGCCCGACAAAATAATGAGTCAGTTGTCTCTGCGCTTGATTACCAAGCGAGTAAATAACTTGCCGTTATCCCAGCTGAATCTTACCCTCACGTCGGGTAGCCCTGTTACCAGCTGACGAGAGGGAAGCAAGCGGTGTTATTTCCCCCTGATTCTGCTGTTGTGTGATGTGTCGGTGAGAGTTGTAAATGCTCTGGGCGATAAGAGTACGCTGCTGTCTCTGTATTTGACAAAAAAAATGTACTGACAGCGTAACGCTGCACAGCTAATACTGTCAAGGAAAACAAAAATATACTTGGTGTATTTTCTGACAGTGGGAGCTATGTACAGTTAGTGTTGTCAGAATCTCAAAGTAAAGGATTCCTGAGTGGTTGGAGTTGGGGAGAGAGAGCTTGGAGCAAGCCAGCGTGTTTAATCAATAGTGCAGCTCGTGCCGGCTACTTTCTTCCCCTCCGAATGAAGTTGCAAATAAAAATAAATGTTTTAAAAGGGTGTTTATTTTAAACATTTAGCAGCGCAGGGAATCTCTTTAATTTGGCTCCACCTGAACCACCACATTGAGCTATCGGCTAATTTAGTTTCCTCATCTCTGAGAAGGTCAATATTTGGATTAGGCAGCTCGGGATGGCCGAGAGGCTGAGGAGCAACGTCCCCTTTGCTTCCATTAAGGACAGCCTGGTTCATGAATACAAGTCCTTTCTTTGAGAAGCATGGGTAGGCTGTCAGGGTGTGAGTGCCGTGGAGGTGTGTCGGATCGTGGCTTGGCGGAGATCAGTCCTGCCTCCCTCACCTCAAAGACCAGGACTTCAGATCCGGAGACTTGGCCCAACTTTGGAGTCTCAGGTACTGAGGACTGTCACTGTGCAGCCAAAAATAGAATGGCTTGGCGACTTTGAGTGACCTGTACCCAGCACATAAGAACATAAGAAATAGGAGCAGGAGTAGGCCATCTGGCCCTTCGAGCCTGCCCCGCCATTCATAAGATCATGGCTGATCTGTCGTGACTCAGCTCCACTTTCCCGCCCTCTCCCCATAACCCTTAATCCCCTCTCTTATCAAAAACCCATCAACCCGCTTCTTAAAAATATTTAGCGAGGCAGCCTCCACCGCTTCAACGGGCAGAGAATTCCAGAGATTCACCACCCTTTGAGTGAAGTTCCTCCTCAATTATAGGGGAATTATAGGCCGGTTAGTTTAACGTCTGTGGTAGGTAAAATGTTAGAAACCGTCATTAAGGAGGAAAATAGCGAGGCATCTTGAGGGGAATTGCTTGATAGGGCGGACGCAACACGGTTTCATTAAGGGAAGTCGTGTCTGACAAATTTACTGGAGTTCTATGAGGATGTGTCTAGGGCAGTGGATGGAGGAGAGCCGGTGGATGTGGTCTTTCTGGATTTTCAGAAGGCGTTTGACAAGGTACCTCACAAGAGGTTATTGCAGAAGGTCAGGGGACATGGAGTTGGGGGTAGGGTGTTAGCGTGGATAGAGGATTGGTTGTCAAATAGGAGGCAGAGAGTGGGGGTCAATGGATGCTATTGGGATTGGCGGTTGGTGACTAGTGGGGTGCCCCAGGGGTCGGTGCTGGGGGCCTCAGCTATTTACCATTTATATAGATGATCTGGAGGAGGGAACCGAGTGCAGGGGTGTCGAAATTTGCTGATGACACCAAGATTGGGGGAAAGGCAAATTGTGCGGAGGGTGTGGAGAGTCTGCAGAAGGATCTAGATAGGCTGGGCGAATGGGCCAGGAAATGGCAAATGGAATTTAATGTTGGCAAGTGTGAGGTGGTCCACTTTGGTAGGAGGAATGGTAGGAAGGACTATTACTTACGGGGCGAAAAACTGCAGCAGGCGACGGTGCAGAGGGACCTCGGGGTCCTTGTGCATGAGTCGCAAAAACCCAGCTTGCAGGTGCAGCAGGTGGTCAGGAAGGCGAATGGGATGCTGGCCTTCATAGCGAAGGGGATTGAATTTAAAAGTAGGGAGGTCTTGCTGCAGCTGTATAGGGCATTGGTGAGGCCGCAGCTGGAGTACTGTGTGCAGTTTTGGGCGCCGCACCTGCGCAAGGATGTTTTGGCCCTGGAGGGAGTGCAGAGGAGGTTTACTCGGCTGATACCGGAGTTGAGGGGATTGAGCTATGAGGAGAGGCTGAATAAACTAGGCTTGTACTCATTAGAGTTTAGAAGAATGAGGGGAGATCTCATTGAGACGTATAAGATGATGAATGGGATGGATAGGATAGAGGTGGAGAGACTGTTCCCGCTCAAAAAAGACAGTAGGACTAGGGGGCACAGCCTCAAGATAAAGGGGGGGCGGTTTAGAACAGAGTTGAGGAGGAACTTCTTCACTCAAAGGGTGGTGAATCTCTGGAATTCTCTGCCCGTTGAAGTGGTGGAGGCTGCCTCGCTAAATATTTTAAGAAACGGGTTGATGGGTTTTTGATAAGAGAAGGGATTAAGGGTTATGGGGAGAGGGCGGGAAGGTGGAGCTGAGTCACGACAGATCAGCCATGATCTTATTGAATGGCGGGGCAGGCTCGAAGGGCCAGATGGCCTACTCCTGCTCCTATTTCTTATGTTCTTATGTTCTTATGTTCAACTCCGATCTAAACTGCACCCCCCCCACCCCCTCTTATCTTGAGGCTGTGTCCTCCAGTCCTGCTATCTGCTAGCTACTGGCACCACACACTTGGATCTTTCACAAGCATGCTTCTCAATCCCTTTCACCTTCTCCAATCCCCTGTATTCATTCCTTCCAACTCGGCTGTGCCTCTTGTCTTACCTTTTAAACCCCTTTTTCCCTTGTAATCTGCACCCACCGACAGATTGGTTTGTTTTTCTGAATTTCCCACGGTCCTGATTAGTGTGATAAATGCGGCTGATGCACAGGCTCGGACATTAATGGTTCCAAAGAAAGGTGATTACTTTGGTGAATGGATGTGGGGGTGGGCTGGGCTTGTGTTCCTCTGGAAGATTACGGGTCAGTGGGGGGGGGGGGGGGGGGGTTAGAGAGAGGGAGGGAGATGTGGCAGGAAGGCGGGCACAGGGTGATGAGAAGCCCGAGAGTCGGTTTGGAGCCCAGCTTGTTTGGACTGTCTGTAAAACGATGCGATCTGTTCAGTGCTCAACTGAGCGGATGTTGAAAGGCTGGGGTGAGCAGTTGCTGGGTGAGCAGTGGGGTGAGAGGCAAAGGTAGCAGCTTAAATAGAACCCTTTGTAAATGGGGTCACCAATCAGTACTAACGGCTCTGTGGATCACCTTTGATGTGTTGCATTAGTCAGAGCACCGTGTGATACCATTAGGTATATCGTGGCCATGGTTGTTTTAGCACATAGAAAAAACTACAGCACAAACAGACCCTTCAGCCCATCATATCCCTACCTACTAGGCTTACCTATAACCCTCAATCCTATTAAGTCCCATGTGCTCATCCAGAAGTCTCTTAAAAGACCCTATCGAATTTGCCTCCACCACCACCGACGGCAGCCGATTCCACTCACTCACCACCCTCTGAGTGAAAAACTTACCCCTGACATCTCCTGTGTTTCCTTGTTTGATGTTCTTTGCAGATTGCAGGAAATGCTTTTCCCTTTTGTTTCCCCCTTTCAGAAAGTGTCTCAGTCCTCCTACATTTAACTTCAGGCATTTTGGGGAATCTTTATCTCTCTTTCATGAGTGGATAGGTGGGGAGGCTGGAGCTGTTCTCCTTGGAGAGCAGGAACACAGGAATTAGGAGCAGAAGTCGGCAAATTCACCTCTTCGGTCCTGCTCTGCCATTCAATCAGATCGTAGCTGATCTCTCCCTGGTCTCAGATCTCCCTCCTCACCTGTTCCCCATATCCCTTTATCACTTTTTTTTATCAGAAATATCTCTATCTTCCTCTGGAAACTATTCAACGGTTCAGATTCCACCGCGCTGTAGAACCCTACAGTCTACGCCAAACACAATCCCATAACCCCGTGCATTTACCCTCGCTAGACCCTCTGAGCCAATCCACCTAACCCGCACATCTTTGGAGTGTGGGAAGAAACCGGAGCACCTGGAGGAAACCCACGCAGACACGGGGAGAACGTGCAAACTCCACACAGACAGTGACCCAAGGCTGGAATTGAACCTGGGTCCGTGTGAGGCAGCAGTGCCAACCACCGTGAGGTCTGAGCGAGGTGTTGGAAATCACGAGTAGAGAGGGAGAAACCATTCCCATTGGTGGTTGGATGGAGAACCAGAGGACGCTGATTTGATATGATTGGCAAAAGAAGCAAAGGCGATATAAAGTAGAACCTTCTTTTACATTGCGAGTGGTTCGGATCTAGATCACACTGTCCGAGCGTGCAGTGGAGACCAGGTCCATCATGGCTTTCAAAGAAGAATTGGTTAAACACTAGGGGTCTGCAAGGCTATAGGGCAAGAGTGGGGTGTGGGAGAGGCTAAACTGCTCTTGCAGAGAGCCAGCATCGAGTCAACGGGCTGAATGTTCTCCTCCTCTACTGTAACCATTCGATGATTCTGAGGGCAGGGTTACAACAGCAGTTAATAAGAACAGAGAAACTAATCAGGATTTAACTAACCGATAATTAACTAATAGGAGCTATTAGCGTCACCACTCAAGTGTCTGTTACACCCTATAGGATTCTGCTTGTCAAATCAGTGCACAATCAACAGGCAGCTTGGATTTCAGATGCTCCTTTTGTGTTACAGTTTTTTGATATCTCTGTCAGGAAGTTATTGAAACAACAAACTCCTCGAGAGCGTTATTCTGAAGCAATGAAATGTTGGGTTTTGGAGAATTTCTTTCTGCGTCCACAGAATTCCAGCGGTGGTTTTGCCAAGGCACTGCACAGTTGTAGCAAGATTTCCTTATCCTGGTACTCCGATCCCCCCCCTCGATTAACGCTAACATGCCACTTACCTTCCTAATTGATGGGCCGAGTGGCCTAATTCTGCTCCTACGGTCTAATTAAGAACATAAGAACATAAGAAATAGGAGCAGGAGTGGGCCATCTAGCCCTTCGAGCCTGCCCCGCCATTCAATAAGATCATGGCTGATCTGTCGTGGCTCAGCTCCACCTTCCCGCCCTCTCCCCATAACCCTTAATCCCTTCTCTTATCAAAAACCCATCAACCCGTTTCTTAAAAATATTTAGCGAGGCAGCCTCCACCGCTTCAACGGGCAGAGAATTCCAGAGATTCACCACCCTTTGAGTGAAGAAGTTCCTCCTCAACTCTGTTCTAAACCGTCCTCCCCTTTATCTTGAGGCTGTGCCCCCTAGTCCCTACTGTCCCTTTTTGAGCGGAAGAGTCTCTCCACATCTATCCTATCCATTACTTGCTGTACCTTGCCTGTGTTGTGACGTTGAGTTTGCAAAGATGTAAAAGACATTTGCAAAGAATTGTAAAAATGCGCTGGTTCGCTGGCTGTGCTAAATTCTCCCTCAGTGTAACCCGAACAGGCGCCAGCCGGAGTGGGGGATTTTTCGTAGCAACTTCATTGCAGTGTTAATGTAAGCCTACTCGCAACACTAATAAATGAGAAAAGGCCTTTTCTTTCCCCTTGGGTTACTGAACGGCTGAGGGCGTCGAGAGGGCAGTCAGATGTGGGCGTGTGTCACTGCACTCCCTGTCTGTGGGTGTCTATTTGTGAAAAAGGCCATTAATGGGCTTTGGAAATGAACATCTAAAAAAAAATAAAGCCCAACGCGAGTCAGCTGGTAATTGCCCGTCTCCTGGTGGGACTGGATGGTGACAGGCTGACAGGGACACATTTACCCTGAATGATAATAATGTGCTTTCTCCTTCTCCTTTTATTCCAACACCAGAGGAAGGCCTCAACCACGAATGCAAGCTTTGTAATCAGACATTTGACTCACCCGCTAAGCTGCAGTGTCATCTGATTGAGCACAGTTTCGAAGGCATGGGAGGCACCTTAAGTGTCCAGTCTGCTTCACAGGTACGGGGGAGGAGAGAGGGGGCTGGGCATTGTGCTGGGGTGGGGGGGGGGGGGTGGGGGGTAGCGGGGGTGGTTGCAGTGGGAGGGGGGTGGGAGTGCAGAAGGAAGACATTTAGCCCATTGTTGTCAGTGTTGGTTCTCTGTTGTGTTGTGCGAAATGATGCGGAGATGCCGGCGTTGGACTGGGGTAAATACAGTAAGAAGCCTCACAAACACCAGGTTGAACATAAGAACATAAGAAATAGGAGCAGGAGTAGGCCATCTAGCCCTTCGAGCCTGCCCCGCCATTCAATAAGATCATGGCTGATCTGTTGTGGCTCAGTTCCACTTTCCCGCCCTCTCCCCATAACCCTTAATCCCTCTCTTATCAAAAACCCATCAACCCGTTTCTTAAAAATATTTAGCGAGGCAGCCTTCACCACTTCAACGGGCAGAGAATTCCCGAGATTCACCACCCTTTGAGTGAAGAAGTTCCTCCTCAACTCCGTTCTAAACCGCCCCCCTTTTATCTTGAGGCTGTGCCCACTAGTCCTACTGTCTTTTTTGAGCGGGAAGAGTCTCTCCACCTCTATCCTATCCATCCCATTCATCATCTTATACGTCTCAATGAGATCTCCCCTCATTCTTCTAAACTCTAACGAGTACAAGCCTAGTTTATTCAGCCTCTCCTCATAGCTCAACCCCCTCAACTCCGGTATCAGCCTAGTAAACCTCCTCTGCACTCCCTCCAAGGCCAAAATATCTGTGCGCAGGTGCGGCGCCCAAAACTGCACACAGTACTCCAGCTGCGGCCTCACCAATGCCCTATACAGCTGCAGCAAGACCTCCCTACTTTTATATTCAATCCCCCTCGCTATGAAGGCCAGCATCCCATTCGCCTTCCTGACCACCTGCTGCACCTGCAAGCTGGGTTTTTGCGACTCATGCACAAGGACCCCCAGGTCCCTCTGCACCGTCGCCTGCTGCAGTTTTTCGCCACGTAAGTAATAGTGTTATAGTGTTGTCAGACATCTTATTGTATTGTGGGAAACACAGCAGCCAGGGCGACACAGCGATAAGCGCGGCTGCCTCACAGCGCCAAGGATCCGGGTTCGTTCCCGGCTTGGGTCACCCTCTGTGCGAAGTCTGCATGTTCTCCCCGTGTCTGCGTGGGTTTCCTCCCACAGTCCCAAAAACGTGCTGGTTAGGTGCATTGGCCGTGCTAAATTCTCCCTCAGTGTAACCCGAACTAGGAGATTCTCACAGTAACTTCATTGCAGTGTTAATGTACGCCGACTTGTGACAATAATAAATAAACTTTGTAGGTAAATAAACTTGGGTCACTATCTGTGTGCACATTCTCCCCGTGTCTGCGTGAGTTTCCTCCGGGTGCTCCGGTTTCCTCCCACAATCAAAAGATGTGCGGGTTAGGTTGATTGGCCATGCTAAATTGACCCTAGTGTTAGGGGATTAGGGTATGGTGCCTGGTAGCATTGTGGACTCGATGAGCTGTGTGGGCTGCTATACTATCGGGTTCTATAACATAAGAACATAAGAAATAGGAGCAGGAGTAGGCCATCCGGCCCTTCGAGCCTGGCCCGCCATTCAATAAGATCATGGCTGATCTGTCGTGGCTCAGCTCCACCTTCCCGCCTTCTCCCCACAACCCTTAATCCCCACTCTTATCAAAAACCCATCAACCCGTTTCTTAAAAATATTTAGCGAGGCAGCCTCCACCACTTCAACGGGCAGAGAATTCCAGAGATTCACCACCCTTTGAGTGAAGAAGTTCCTCCTCAACTCCGTTCTAAACCGCCCCCCTTTATCTTGAGGCTGTGCCCCCTAGTCCTACTGTCTTTTTTGAGCGGGAAGAGTCTCTCCACCTCTATCCTATCCATCCCATTCATCATCTTATGCTGGTTAGGGTGCAGTGGCCGTGCTAAGTTCTCCCTCAGTGTACCCGAATAGGATGGGGCTTTTCACAGTAACTTCATTGCAGTGTTAATGTAACCCTGCTTGTGACAATGTTTGCTGGAGCAGACGAGTGAAGGAGCAGAGAGAGAGCTAAGATTTTACCTGTTAAAAACCTGTTTAAAATAAGTTTAACGCACTTTGTTCTTTGTAGAACTGTTTAAAGCATTTATTTATTGTATTTACTGCTTAAAGAATTCTGAGGGAGTGGTTAGAAGGAGTTGTTGGCCATCAGCTTTAAATCAGCGCCAGGTTTAAAAGGAGGCCTGGTGTAGACAGCGGGCAGCAGAGAGAGAGGGCAGCAGAGTGAGCTATTAGGGCTTAATATCAAAAAGGGCTGGAGGGGAAAAAGGCCAGGTGAGTTCATTTGAAAAACAAGGGGAAAAAAAAATGTTTTTTTTCAAAACTACTACAGTGAATAATGGAGGGGCATGTGATGTGTGGTTTCTGTATGATGTGGGAACTGGTGGACCCCAGGGTCCATCCCAGTGACCATGTCTGCAGTAAGTGCAGGTTGCTGGAGGAGCTCCAGCTCAGGGTAAATGAGCTGGCCTCTGAGCTACAGACACTGAGGCTCATCAGGGGGAGAGAGGGTGCCATTGTCAATGGGGTGCAAGTGACACCCACCCCCCCTAGACTGGCTAACTCTAAGGGTCAGGGACAAGAGGGGGCTGCTGGGAGGAGGAAGGGGGGTGAGGAGCGGAGGAAGGAGGGTGGGGAGCGGAGGAAGGAGAGTGGGGAGAGGAGGAAAGAGGGTGGGGAGCAGAGGCCTCAGCCTCTTAATCTGCATAACAGGTTTGAGGTTCTTGCTTCCAGTCTGGAAGAGGACGAGGCAGGTGAGGTTGGTGAGCAAACTGCACACGGTACAGTGATGCAGCAGGACATAGGCAAAGAGAAGGGGAAAAGGAACGTAGTAGTGATTGGGGACAGTGGGGTGAAGGGTATTGACACTGTCCTTTGTCACAATGACAAAGTGCACAGAAGGGTGTGTTGTCTGCCTGGTGCTCGGGTACAGGATGTCGCAGCTGGGCTGCAGAGGAATCTGGAGTGGGAGGGTGAGAATCCGGTCGTTGTGGTACATGTGGGTGCCGGCGACGTAAGCAAAATGCGGACTGAGGATCTGGGAAGGGAGTATGAAAAGCTGGGAATGGAATTAAAAAGTAGAACCGACAAGGTGGTTATCACTGGGCTACTGCCTGAACCGAGGGCAGACGGGCGTAGGGTTGACAGGATTAAGGAAGTGAATGGGTGGCTCAGGGATTGGTGTGGGAGGAATGGGTTCAAATTTATGGGGCATTGGCACCAGTATTGGGGTAGGTGGGACCTGTTCGGATGGGATGGGGTTGGTCTGAACCGTGCTGGGATCAGAGTGCTGGCGAATTGAGTAAAGAGGACTGTAGACAGGGCTTTAAACTAATTAGGGGGGGGGAGGGTGCGAGGGTAGGTGACGTTACGAGGTCTAAAGTTAAGGAGAGGGTACAGGTAAGGGAAGAGGCCGAGGATGTCCCAATAATAGAGGGAGGAGGGGGCGTGAGTATGGTTGGTGGCGTTACGGCAAATAGGGTCCAGGTGAAGGCTGGGATGAAAGTGCTGTATCTGAATGCACGAAGCATTCGGAATAAAGTGGATGAGCTGGTGGTGCAGATCGACACAAATGGATACGATCTGGTGGCCATTACAGAGACGTGGCTGCAAGGTGACAGGGACTGGGAGATGAATGTACAGGGTTATCAAGTGTTTAGGAAGGATAGGCAGGAGGAAAGAGGGGGTGGCGTAGCTCTGCTGATTAAGGATAGCATCAAGGTGGTAGCAAGGGATGATATCGGAGCCAAAGAGCAGAAAGTGGAATCGTTGTGGGTGGAGATTAGGAACAGCAAAGGGAGGAAGATGCTGGTGGGTGTCGTCTATAGGTCCCCGAATAATGATCTGGAGGTGGGGCGGGCTGTTAACGCGCAAATAAGTGCGGTGTGCAGGAATGGGACGGCCATAGTTATGGGGGATTTCAATCTGCATATTGATTGGTCGACCCATGTTGGACGCGGGGGGCTCGAGGAAGAGTTCTTGGAATGCTGCCGGGATAATTTCCTCGAACAGTGTGTGTTGGAGCTGACGAGGGAGCGAACTATCTTGGATCTGGTGCTATGTAATGAGGCAGGTAGAATTAGGGACCTTGCGGTGAAGGATCCTCTTGGGGAGAGTGATCATTGTATGGTGGAGTTTCTGGTGTAGATGAAGGAGGAGAAAGTGGGTTCCCGGACACGCGTCCTTTGTTTGAATAGAGGGGAGTACGGTAGGATGAGAGAAGAATTGGCGAATGTGGACTGGGGGAGCGCGTTGGAGGGAGGGTCTGCTGAGGAGCAGTGGAGGATCTTTCAGGAGATCTTTCTTGGTGTTCAGCAGAAATTTATTCCGATGGTCAAAAAAGACAGTAGGAGGAGAGGTAATAAACCGTGGATAACGAAGGAGGTGAAGGAAAGTGTTAAATTAAAAGCGGAGGAATTTAGAGTAGTTAAGAGTAGTGGGCAAGAAGAGGATTGGGAGAGGTTTAAATGTTAACAAAGATTGACAAAGAAGTTGATAAAGAAGGGTAGGAGAAACTATGAAGCTGGACTAGCGCTTAATATAAAAAAGGATAGCAAGAGTTTTTATAAATATATAAAAAGGAAGAGGCTGGCTAGGGTGAACGTTGGTCCTTTAGAGGATGAGAAAGGGGAGCTAGTGATAGGGGATGGGGATATGGCTAAGGTATTGAATAACTTTTTTGTTTCTGTCTTCACGGAGGAGGACGTGAAAAATTTGCCGGGTGTTAGCGATGGAAAGGTGGTAGGACTGGAGGGTCTTAATGACATTACTGTTACTAGAGAGGCGGTGCTCGACAGACTGGAGGGGCTGATTGTGGACAAGTCCCCAGGACCGGATGGAATGCATCCGAGGGTTCTGAAAGAAAAGGCGGAGGTGATAGTGGATGCCTTGGTGGTTATTTTCCAGACGTCGCTGGATTCCGGGGAAGTGCCGGAAGATTGGAAAACGGCTAATGTTACGCCGTTGTTTAAGAAGGGTGCCAGGCAAAAGGCGAGGAATTATAGGCCGGTTAGTTTAACGTCTGTGGTAGGTAAAATGTTAGAATCTGTCATTAGAACATAGAACATTACAGCACAAACAGGCCCTTCGGCCCTCGAGTTGCGCCGATCACATCAACCCCACCAATCTATAGACCTATCTATAACCCCCAATTCCATTAAACCCCATATACTCATCCAGAAGTCTTTTAAAAGACCCCAGCGAGTTCGCCTCCACCACCGACGACGGCAGCCGATTCCATTCACTCACCACCCTCTGAGTGAAAAACTTACCCCTAACATCACCTCTGTACTTCCCTCCCCGCACCTTAAATCTGTGTCCTCTCGTAGCGACCATTTCAACCCGGGGAAATAGCCTCTGAGAGTCCACCTTATCTCTTCCTCTCAACATTTTATAAACTTCTATCAGGTCGCCTCTCAACCTTCGCCTCTCTAGGGAAAAGAGTCCCAGCTCCCTCAACCTATCTTCATAAGGCATGCCTCCCAGTCCAGGCAACATCCTTGTAAATCTCCTCTGCACCCTTTCAATAGCTTCTACGTCTTTCCTATAGTGAGGCGACCAGAACTGCGCACAGTACTCCAAATGAGGCCTGACGAGGGTCCTGTAAAGTTGCAGCATTACCTCCCGACTCCTAAACTCAATCCCTCGATTAATGAAGGCCAGTACACCATACGCCTTCTTGACCACCTCCTCCACCTGCGAGGCCGATTTAAGAGTCCTGTGAACCCGGACCCTGAGATCCTTCTGCTCTTCAACGCTACTAAGACCCCTGCCCTTAATAGTGTACTCATTCATCCCGTTGGTTCTGCCGAAATGGACGACTACACATTTATCCGCGTTGAAGTCCATCTGCCACTTCTCCGCCCATTCCTGCATCCTATCTATGTCCTGCTGCAACTTTTGACATCCTTCCAGACCATCCACAACACCGCCGACCTTCGTGTCATCAGCGAACTTGCTAACCCATCCCTCCACTTCCTCATCCAGGTCATTTATGAAAATGACAAACAGCAAGGGTCCCAGAACAGATCCCTGGGGCACCCCATAGAATTTTCAGCATAGGAGGAGCTAATTTGGCCCCTTGGCTTGCTGGAAACAGTGGTTAGCACTGATGCCTCACAGCGCCAGCAGCCCCGGTTCAATTCCCAGCTTCGGTCACTGTCTGTGCAGAGTTTGTACGCTCTCCCCATGCTTGTGTAGGCCCTCTCCGGATGCTCCAGTTTCGTCCCACAGTCCAAAAGACATGCTTGTTAGGTGCATTGACCCGAACAGTGCAGAAATGTGGCGACTAAGGGAATTTTACAGTAACTTCATTGCAATATTAATGTAACCCTTACGTGTGACTAATAAATAAACTTTTATTTTACTTTAACCATTTAGTCTCACTTTCCTGTTCTTTCCTCATAGCCCTGCAATCTTTACCACTTTGACTATCTTGAAAAGTAGTATCAAATTTGCTTCCCCACTATTTCGGAAGTGCATTGCAGATAATAGCAACTTGTTGCAGAAAATAGGTTTCATTATGTTGCTTCTTTTGCCATTTACCTAAATCTGTGTCTTCTAGTTACTAACGCTTCTGCCACTGGAAATGGTGTGAACATATTTTACTATATCAAAACCTTCCTGATTTTGAATACTTCTCACAAATCTCACATCATTTTTTTCTGAAAATGCTTGTAAACATCATCCACTACATCCCTTCAGTCATTCAGGAAGATTTAGGTTTGAGTTCTTAGATGTCCCTTCAGTTTATTGTAATGTCTCTAGTCTGTACCCAAAATACCTCCTCTTTGAAGGGCTCCTATTATTCATTTACTGTCTTACCTGCCAATATTTAGTTCTAATGCTTGTTGGCCAGATCCCTTTTCCACTCACTGAAATGAACACTTCTCGATTTGAGTAATTTCACATGGAATTTGTCCTTCTCCTTTGCCATAACCACTCCGAACCTAATAAATTTCTGATAGACAAGGGAATTAAGGGTCACAGGGAGAAAGCGGGAAAGTGGAACTGATCCACTTCGGATCAGCCATGATCTTATTGAATGGTGGGGCAACCTCGAAGGGCTAGATGGCCTACTCCTGCTCCTATTTCTTACGTTCTTATGTTGTAATAGTTTTGTGGTCACTGTTTTCAAATGCTCCCCCCATTGAAACAGACCCCACTTGCCCTACTTCTATCTTCAGGTCTAGATCCAGTACTGGTTTCTTTCGAAAAAAAAAGCATATGCTGAAAATCCAAAATAAAACCAGAAAATACTGGCAGCAACTGGGGAGAGAGAAATTAAATTAACTATGAAGCAGAGTTATATTGGACTTGGAATGGCAACTCTGGGTGAGATATTTTGGCCCTTTCCACCAGTGGGATCTTCTGGTCCCACTGAATATGCCCCATGCCACAGTTTACCCGGCAGTGGGGTAGGCGAACCATACAAAATGGCATAGACTTCAATGAGTCTGGAAAATCAATGGCAGCCAATAGTGAGCATCTCCCACCATAGGAAAACCCACCAAGGAGGTTGCTCGAAACTTCTGGCCTTTGTTTCACTCTCCAAAGCTGCTGCCAGTCTTGCTGTATTTTTCCAGCATTTTCTGTTTTATTTCAGAATACTAGTGAGTTTGCACTGCAATCTCTCTAATACTTTTGTCTTCTTCTTATATCATGTAACTCAGTGCTACATATGGTCCTCCGACTGTAATCACACTGATTTATTTATAAATTCACCCTCAGTTCTGCAAGTTTATTTCTATTTTGGCTGCTGTAAAGCCTAGCATTCCATTAGTTTTATTATGACTGAATAATGACTTGAAGTGCCGCTTTAAGTATCTTGTGAACCTGAATCCGATTCAACTATTATTAGTTTTAATTGTTTCACTCAATTGGACTACTTCACATTCATTGATTGGATTCCATTTGTCACTTTTTTGCTTATTCTGTCAACATCAACTTCCTGCGTTCTTCAGAGTGGGAGCATGCTCACCTCAGAGTCGAAAGGTTATGGGATCATGCCTTACATCATAGACTTCTCATTCGCCCCATACAGTAGAACTCATTAATTTGAGGGTTAGCTCAGTTTTGTGGTAATTCAGAAATTGTTTCCTGTTCTAGGGAACACTGCTCCCAAATTCAATGTTTCTTAAATAACTTTTGAGAGTTAGTTGTTTCTTGGCTCCATGCATGGTCAACACTTGTTTGGAATTTTCCATTTTATTTGATGATCCTAATATTCTTCCTTGATCCAATTGCCACGTTCTCTAAAGTGGAAAGGGTTCCATGACCCAGTCTTCTGAAGATAGATTCTAAACTGACCATGTGGCTTGGGTCTCTATCTTTTGCTTGTACCTATGATGGGTTCTGTCCATTTCCATGTAATGTCATGTAGAGATGGCAAACAACATCTATTACCTCATATCACATTAGTTTCCACAGAATGCATCATTTATTTAGTTATTTGATAACTGAAGTCAAAGTAATTTGAACTGAACACAACAGGAGAGCTAATATACTGATGAAATTTACTTCAAAGAGGCAAATAAACTTTTCTGATCCCTGACCTATCACGAAAGTTGTAAAAATACAATTTTAAAACTTCTATAATTAAAGATAGAGTGATTGAAAACTTAGAGGCTGATAGACAACCAACAAGAATTTGTAAATGTTAATGTATGCGTCGGGCAGTAACCAAGTTCCAGTGGACTTTGACATGATACCGCATGGTAGGTTGTTGCATAAAGTTAAATCTCACGGGATCCAGGGTGAGGTAAATAAATGGATACAAATTTAGTTTCTTGATAGAAACGAGAGGGTGGTTGCAGAGAGTTGTTTTTCAAACTGGAGGCTGTGACCAGCAGTGTGCCTCAGGGATCAGTGCTGGGCCACTGTTATGTGCCACTTATATTAATGATTTGGATGAGAATATAGGGGGCATGGTTAGTAAGTTTGCAGATGACACCAAGATTGGTGGCATAGTGGACAGTGAAAAGAAAGTTATCTCCAATTGTAATGGGATCTTGATCAATTGGGCCAGTGGGCTGATGAACGACAGATGGAATTTAATTTAGACAAATGCAAGGTGATGCATTTTGGTAGATTGAACCAGAGCAGGACTTACTCAGTTAATGGTAGGGCGTTGAGTAGGATTACAGAACAAAGAGATGTAGGGGTACATGTTCATTGCTCCTTGAAAATCGAGTCACAGGTGGAAAAGTGGTGAAGAAGGCATTCGGCATGCTTGGTTTCAACGGTCAGAACATTGAATAAAGGAGTTGAAACATCTTGTTGAAGTTGTACAAGACATTGGTAAGGCCACATTTGGAATACTGTGTGCAATTCTGGTGACCCTATTATAGAAAGGATATTATTAAATTAGAAAGAGTGCAGAAAAGAATAACTAGGATGCAACTTGATAGATTGAGTTATAAGGAGAGGCTGAATAGACTGGGATTTTTCTCTCTGGAGCGTAGGAGGCTGAGGTGTGACCTTATGGAGATCTATAAAATAATGAGGGGCATAGTCAATGTAGGTAGTCAATATCTTGTCCAAAAGTTGGAGGGGGGGTGTCTAAAACTAGAGGGCATAAGTTTAAGGTAAGAGGAGAGAGACACAAAAGTGTCCAGAGGAGCAATTTTTTCACAGAGGATGGTGCGTGTCTGGAACAAGCTTCCAGAGGTAGTAGTAGAGGCGGAAAGGAGGAAATTGCGAGGCATCTTGAAGGGAATTGCTTGATAGAGCGGATGCAGCATGGTTTCATTAAAGGGAAGTCGTGTCTGACAAATTTACTGGAGTTCTTTGAGGATGTGTCTAGGGCGGTGGATAGAGGAGAGCCGGTGGATGTGGTCTTTCTGGATTTTCAGAAGGCGTTTGACAAAGTACCTCACAAGAGGTTATTGCAGAAGGTCGAGGGACATGGAGTTGGGGGTAGGGTGTTAGCGTGGATAGAGGATTGGTTGTCAAATAGGAGGCAGAGAGTGGGGGTCAACGGGTGCTATTCGGATTGGCGGATGGTGACTAGTGGAGTGCCCCAGGGGTCAGTGCTGGGGCCTCAGCTTTTTACCATTTATATAGATGATCTGGAGGAGGGAACCGAGTGTAGGGTGTCGAAATTTGCTGATGACGCCAAGATTGGGGGAACGGCAAATTGTGCGGAGGGTGTGGAGAGTCTGTAGAAGGATCTAGATAGGCTGGGCGAATGGGCCAGGAAATGGCAAATGGAATTTAATGTTGGCAAGTGTGAGGTGGTCCACTTTGGTAGGAAGAATGGTAGGAAGGACTATTACTTACGTGGCGAAAAACTGCAGCAGGCGACGGTGCAGAGGGACCTCGGGGTCCTTGTGCATGAGTCGCAAAAACCCAGCTTGCAGGTGCAGCAGGTGGTCAGGAAGGTGAATGGGATGCTGGCCTTCATAGCGAGGGGGATTGAATATAAAAGTAGGGAGGTCTTGCTGCAGCTGTATAGGGCATTGGTGAGGCCGCAGCTGGAGTACTGTGTGCAGTTTTGGGCGCTGCACCTGCGCAAAGATATTTTGGCCTTGGAGGGAGTGCAGAGGAGGTTTACTAGGCTGATACCGGTGTTGAGGGGGTTGAGCTATGAGAAGAGGCTGAATAAACTGGGCTTGTACTCGTTAGAGTTTAGAAGAATGAGGGGAGATCTCATTGATACGTATAAGATGATGAATGGGATGGATAGGATAGAGGTGGAGAGACTCTTCCCGCTCAAAAAAGACAGTAGGACTAGGGGGCACAGCCTCAAGATAAAGGGGAGGCGGTTTAGAACGGAGTTGAGGAGGAACTTCTTCACTCAAAGGGTGGTGAATCTCTGGAATTCTCTGCCCGTTGAAGTGGTGGAGGCTGACTCGCTAAATATTTTTAAGACGCGGGTTGATGGGTTCTTGATAAGAGAGGGGATTAAGGGTTATGGGGAGAGGGCGGGAAGGTGGAACTGAGCAGCGACAGATCAGCCATGATCTTATTGAATGGCGGGGCAGGCTCGAAGGGCTAGATGGCCCACTCCTGCTCCTGTTTCTTATGTTCTTATGTTCAATTTGTGCACAGCAAGCTCCCATAAACAGCAAATGACCAGATACTGAGTTTTTTTTTATAACACCGGCTGCGCAGTTAATATTAGCAGTAAGACGTCTCACAACAGCAGGTTGAAATCCAGCAAGTTTATTTGATAGTAAACCCATAAGCTTTCGGAACGCTGTCCCTTCGTCAGGTGACCCACTCAGGGCAAATAAACCTGTTGGGCTTTAACCTGGTGCTGTGAGACTTCTTACTGCGTTTACCCCAGTCCAACGCCGGCGTCTCCACATCACGGTTAATATTAGCCAGAGCCCCGGGGAGCAGTCCCTCGCTCCTCTGAGAAGTGGTGCTGTGGGACTTCTGGCATTTGCCAGTGAGGACAGGTGGTTTAAGACAGCAGCAGGCCCTCAGTCATGCGCCGAGTGTCAGCTGCGATTACTGTGCTCAGGTTACTGGGAATTGAACCCAGATCCCTTGGCAGAACCCAGAGGCAGAAATGTTACAAACTGAGCCAGAATAGTGAGTGAGGGTCCCATGGTCCGTCACCATTGAGAAACTGTCAGGAAGCTGATGGCCCTGTTTCTACCCGTTAATAATTTAGATTCCACCTCACGTACACAATAAGAATGTTTTTAAGCAGCGGGTCACAGCGATGGGGGATTGTGTTTATCCTGCTTCCTCTTAACTGGATCTATGCTGTTTGCCTCAGCCACTCCCTGTGATAGTGAGTTCCACACTCTCTGGGTAAAGAAGTTTCTCCTACCTTCGTTCTCCCCGTGTCTGCGTGGGTTTCCTCCGGGTGCTCCAGTTTCCTTCAACAATCCAAAGATGTATAGGTTAGGTGGATTGGCCATGCTAAATTGCCCCTTAGTGTCCAAAGGTGTGTAGGTTAGATGGATTGGCCATGTTAAATTGCCCCTTAGTGTCCAAAGATGTAAAAGTTAGGGGGATTGGCCATGCTAAATTGCCCCTTAGTGTCCAAAGATGTGCAGGTTAGGTGGATTGGCCATACTAAATTACCCCTCAGTGTCCAAAGATGTGCAGGTTAGGTGGATTGGCCATGCTAAATTGCCCCTTAGTGTCCAAAGATGTAAAAGTTAGGTGGATTGGCCATGCTAAATTGCCCCTTAGTGTCCAAAGATGTGCAGGTTAGGTGGATTGGCCATGCTAAATTGCCCATTAGTGTCCAAAGATGTGAAGGTTAGGTGGGTTTGGCCATGCTAAATTGCCCCTTAGTGTCCAAAGATGTGAAGGTTAGGTGGGTTTGGCCATGCTAAATTGCCCCTTAGTGTCCAAAGATGTAAAAGTTAGGTGGATTGGCCATGCTAAATTGCCCCTTAGTGTCCAAAGATGTGCAGGTTAGGTGGATTGGCCATGCTAAATTACCCTTTAGTGTCCAAAGATGTGCAGGTTAGGTGGATTGGCCATGCTAAATTGCCCCTTAGTGTCCAAAGATGTGAAGGTTAGGTGGGTTTGGCCATGCTAAATTGCCCCTGAGCATCAGGGGAACTAGCTAGGGTAAGTACATGTGGTTATGGGGATAGGACTTCAATGTATTGTGGTCAGTGCAGACTTGATGGGCCAAATGGCCTCCTTCTGCACTGTAGGGATTCTCTGACTCTCCGAGTGGAGTTGTTGCTTACTGTTTTCTCTTGGCGGCATTCCCTTTCCAACAAGTGAAACACTCTCCCTCTCTGTCCACTCTGTCAAAACCTTCTACAATTTTAACGGTCTCCATTAGGAAGCCACTTCAGTTTGATTTTCAAGTTTGGAGTCAGTCAAGGTTACAGAGGTGGGAATAAGCTGTACATCAATTCCTGGCAGGGGTAACTTCATACAGTTCCGTTATCATAGAATCCTTACAATGCAGAAAGAGGCCATTCAGCCCATCGAGTATGCACTGACTCTCTGACGGAGCATCCCACCTAGGCCCTATCCCCATAATCCCACGTATTTACCCCATTAATCCCCCTAACCTGTACATTTGTGGACACTAAGAGGCAGTTTAGCATGGCCAATCCACTTCACGGGGCGGCACGGTGTCGCAGTGGTTCGCACTGCTGCTTCACAGCTCCAGGGACCTGGGTTCGATTCCCGGCTCGGGTCACTGTCTGTGTGGAGTTTGCACATTCTCCTCGTGTCTGCGTGGGTTTCCTCCGGGTACTCCGGTTTCCTCCCACAGTCCAAAGATGTGCGGGTTAGGTTGATTGGCCATGCTTAAAAATTGACCCTAAGTATCCTGAGGTGTGTAGGTTAGAGGGATTAGTGGGTAAAATATGTAGAGATATGGGGATAGGGCCTGGGTGGGACTGTGTTTGGTGCAGACTCGATGGGCCGAAGGGCCTGTTTCTGCACTGTAGGGTTCTATGTTCTATGTTGTTCGTTCTCCCGGTGTCTGCGTGGGTTTCCTCCGGGTGCTCCAGTTTCCTTCAACAATCCAAAGATGTATAGGTTAGGTGGACTGGCCATGCTAAATTGCCCCTTAGTGTCCAAAGATGTAAAAGTTAGGTGGATTGGCCAATTAGCATGGCCAATCCACCTAACCTGCACATCTTTGGACACTAAGGGGCAATTTAGCATGGCCAATCCACCTAACCTGCACATCTTTGGACACTAAAGGGTAATTTAACATGGCCAATCCACCTAACCTGCACATCTTTGGACACTAAGGGGCAATTTAGCATGGCCAATCCACCAAAACCTACACATTTTTGGACACTGAGGGACAATTTAGCATGGCCAATCCACCTAACCTGCACATCTTTGGACACTAAAGGGCAATTTAGCATGGCCAATCCACCTAACCTGCACATCTTTGGATACTAAAGGGCAATTTAGCATGGCCAATCCATCTAACCTGAACATCTTTGGACACTAAGGGGCAATTTAGCATGGCCAATCCACCTAACCTACACATCTTTGAACACTAAGGGGCAATTTAGCATGGCCAATCCACCCTAACCTGCACATCTTTGGACACTAAGGGGCAATTTAGCATGGCCAATCCACCTAACCTACACATCTTTGGACACTGAGGGACAAGTTAGCATGGCCAATCCACCTAACCTACACATCTTTGGACACTGAGGGACAATTTAGCATGGCCAATCCACCTAACCTACACATCTTTGGACACTGAGGTACAATTTAGCATGGCCAATCCACCTAACCTGCACATCTTTGGACACTAAGGGGCAATTTAGCATGGCCAATCCACCTAACCTACACATCTTTGGACACTGAGGGACAATTTAGCATGGCCAATCCACCTAACCTACACATCTTTGGACACTGAGGGACAAGTTAGCATGGCCAATCCACCTAACCTGCACATCTTTGGACACTAAGGGACAATTTAGCATGGCCAATCCACCTAACCTACACATCTTTGGACACTGAGGTACAATTTAGCATGGCCAATCCACCTAACCTGCACATCTTTGGACACTAAGGGGCAATTTAGCATGGCCAATCCACCTAACCTACACATCTTTGGACACTGAGGGACAATTTAGCATGGCCAATCCACCTAACCTACACATCTTTGGACACTAAGGGGCAATTTTGCATGACCAATCCATTGAATCTCCACATCATTGGACATTAAGGGGCAAATTAACATGGCCAATTCACCTAATCTGAAAATCTTTGGAGTGTGGGATGAAATCGGAGCACCTGGAGGAAACCCACGCAGACATGTGGACAATGTGCAAACTCCACACAGGCGATGATGCAAACTGGGAATTGAACCGGGTTCCCTGGCGCCGCGAAGCAGCAGCGCAAACCACTATGCCATCGTGCTGTATCATCCTTGTAAATCTAGTTTTTGCACCTTACCCAGTGCTTGTGCATCTTTTCCTGAACTTGGCGAGCGGCGACGTACTCTGTGCTTCAGTGAAGCTGTGGTTTAAACCTGAGCTGTTTTTGCGGAAGGCCTTACCAGCCACAGGATTAAACAAAAGGACGTCTTGCGGTGTCAGTTTGCCAGTCCAGCCCCTTGCAAGGCAAGGCAACTTGTTTAATCTCCTTCACTGCCGTTCTTGGGAACGGCTTGAGAAATTAGCAAGTTCCCATTACAGAGGTTGGGCACGCGTTTGAAAAGCACCGGAGGAATTTCTCCGCTTTGCGATCTCGCTGAGAGACAAGAATGGGGTCTGGCAGAGCAACCTGGGAACTGCGAGGTGTGGTTACACCCCTGAAACACTGGGAGAAACTCGTGACTTTGATGCCAAAAATAACCCTGGAAGGGGAATTAATAATTTGCGCAACCTCCTTCCAGCCTTCTGAGGGAAAGAAGGATGTGGTTTGTGTTATTTTCTTCCCCCCCCTTTTGTCGTGAAGCAGATTGTACAAACTGAAATAAGACGCTCACTTAGGTTCTATTCTCCAATCGAGGCAGTTTCGAGCTGGGAAAGCTGAGGGGGGACACAGCTGAGGGTGTGTAAGATTGTGAGGGGTCAGAGAGGGTGGGTAAGAGCAGATGTTCCCTTTGGATGAGGGGTCAAACTTGAGGGGGCAGAGTTTGAGGGTGAGGAGCAGGGAGGTTCAGAGGGGAGTTGAGAAAACACTTACTCACTCAGAGGGGGTAGAGGGTCTGGAATGCAGTGCCTGGGAAGGTAGTGGGGGCCGGAAAACTTGCCATCTTAAAAATATTGGGATGAGCACTTCAAATATCATAACATTCAGGGATGTGGGACAAGTGCAGGAAAGTGGGATTAGCACGGCTTTAGTGGTAGTTATATAGAGGTTTACAGCATGGAAACAGGCCCTTTGGCCCAACTTGTCCATGGAGCCCTCGTTTTACCACTAACCCTTTTTTTTAAATCACTAAACGACTCCCACTTGCCTGCGTTTGGCCCACGTCAGTGTTCTTTTTTAAAAACTGGTCGGCGCAACATCGTGGGCCGAAGGGCCTGTTCTGCGCTGTAATGTTCTATGTTCTATCCCTCTACTCACCCATGTAACTGTCTGAAAGACAAAATTGTACCCGCCTCTACTACTGCCTCTGGCAGCTTGTTCCAGACACTCACCACCCTCTGTGTGAAAAAATTGCCCCTCTGGACACTCTCTCCCCTCTCACCTTAAACCTCTGCCCTCTAGTTATAGACTCCCCGACCTTTGGGAAAAGGTGTCGAATATTTGGCTGATCTATGTGGAGATGCCGGCGTTGGATTGGGGTGGGCACAGTAAGAAGTCTCACAACACCAGGTTAAAGTCCAACAGGTTTATTTGGTAACACGAGTTTTCGGAGCGCTGCCCCTTCATCGTCCGCTCCTAAGTGAAAAAACAGCTCTCCAAAAGCTCGCGTTATTTTATAGACTTCTATAAGATCACCCCTCAGCCTCCTACGCCCCAGAGGAAAAACTCCCAGTCTATCCAGCTTGCAGGTGCAGCAGGTGGTCAGGAAGGCGAATGGGATGCTGACCTTCATAGCGAGGGGGATTGAATATAAAAGTAGGGAGGTCTTGCTGCAGCTGTATAGGGCATTGGTGAGGCCGCAGCTGGAGTACTGTGTGCAGTTTTGGGCGCCGCACCTGCGCAAAGATATTTTGGCCTTGGAGGGAGTGCAGAGGAGGTTTACTAGGCTGATACCGGAGTTGAGGGGGTTGAGCTATGAGGAGAGGCTGAATAAACTGGGCTTGTACTCGTTAGAGTTTAGAAGAATGAGGGGAGATCTCATTGAGACGTATAAGATGATGAATGGGATGGATAGGATAGAGGTGGAGAGACTCTTCCCGCTCAAAAAAGACAGTAGGACTAGGGGGCACAGCCTCAAGATAAGGGGAGGCGGTTTAGAACAGAGTTGAGGAGGAACTTCTTCACTCAAAGGGTGGTAAATCTCTGGAATTCTCTGCCCGTTGAAGTGGTGGAGGCTGCCTCGCTAAATATTTTTAAGAACCGGGTTGATGGGTTTTTGATAAGAGAGGGGATTAAGGGTTATGGGGAGAGGGCGGGAAGGTGGAGCTGAGCCACGACAGATCAGCCATGATCTTATTGAATGGCGGGGCAGGCTCGAAGGGCCAGATGGCCTACTCCTGCTCCTATTTCTTATGTTCCTATGTTCAAACCATCAACTCCCGGTAGCGTGCTAGTAAATCTTTCAAGCAGACTCAATGGGCTGAAGGGCTTTTTGTGTGACTCTGTGACTCTATGACTTGTCAAGTACAGCTGGACATCTCACAGGTCCACCTCTCTGTAAAAGTTTATCAGCGATTGTGCAATGTTGGGTGTCCATTTTCCAGCTCCTCACTCTGGGTTCATCAGTCTACTGCAAATCTGGCTCCCAGGCCCAGCGGAAAAAAAATTTCTCCACATAAAATATTTCTATTTTAAGGCCATTCGGCCCATCATGTTTGCTGGCTGTTTGAAAGAGCTTTTCAATTAATCCCACTCCCCAACTGCTCTTTCCCATTATCATCCAATCCCTACGGTGCAGACCATTTGGCCCATTGAGTCTGCACTGTCTCTCCAAAAGAGCATCTCACCCAGTCCCAGCCCCAGACTATCACGCATTTCACATTCACATTCTACCTAACCCGGACTGTGGGAGGAAACTGGAGCACACAGTTTCTAGGATGCTAGGCTTGTACTCGTTAGAGTTTAGAAGAATGAGGGGAGATCTCATTGAGACGTATAAGATGATGAATGGGATGGATAGGATAGAGGCGGAGAGACTCTTCCCGCTCAAAAAAGACAGTAGGACTAGGGGGCACAGCCTCAAGATAAAGGGGAGGCGGTTTAGAACAGAGTTGAGGAGGAACTTCTTCACTCAAAGGGTGGTGAATCTCTGGAATTCTCTGCCCGTTGAAGTGGTGGAGGCTGCCTCGCTAAATATTTTTAAGAAACGGGTTGATGGGTTTTTGATAAACGAGGGGATTAAGGGTTATGGGGAGAGGGCGGGAAGGTGGAGCTGAGTCACGACAGATCAGCCATGATCTTATTGAATGGCGGGGCAGGCTTGAAGGGCCAGATGGCCTACTCCTGCTCCTATTTCTTATGTTCTTATGTTCACCCGGAGAAAACCCACGGAGACACAGGGAGAACGCGCAGACTCCGCACAGACAATCATGTCAGCCAAGGTCATGGCTAGTGACCTACCTCATCTTCAATTTCTGCTCCATATGTATCCCTGGGAACACCACCACTTGGTCACTCACAACTTGGAAATGTATCGGCCGTTCCTTCGCTGTCGCTGCGTCAAAATCCTGGAACTCCCTCCCTAACAGCACTGTGGGTGTACCTACACCCCGCAGGTTCTGCGGCGGCTGAAGAAGGCAGCTCACCACCACCCTCTGAAAGGCAACCAGAGATGGACAATAAATGCTGCCCTAGCCACTAGTGTCCACATCCCATGAGTGAAGAAATGACAAGAAATCTCAAATGTTCCAGAACTTGGGCATCACAGTGGGTTAGCACTGCTGCCTCACAGCTCCAGGGACCCGGGTTCGATTCCCGGCTCGGGTCACTGTCTGTGTGGAGTTTGCACATTCTCCCCATGTCTGCGTGGGTTTCCTCCGGGTGCTCCGGTTTCCTCCCAGAGTCCAAAGATGTGCGGGTTAGGTTGACTGGCCATGCTAAATTGCCCCTTAGTGACAGGGGGATTAGTGAGATGAATACCTGGGAGTTACAGGGGTAGGGCTTGGGTGGGAATGTTAGAACATAGAACATAGAACATTACAGCGCAGAACAGGCCCTTCGGCCCACAATGTTGCGCCGACCAGTTGCAAAAACAATGACCCACTAACCTAAACCAATCCCTTTTTGTCCATAAATCTATCCACGGATCTCTTAAACGCCCCCAAACTAAGCGCATTTACAACTGCAGCAGGCATTCCAATCCCTCACCACCCTCTCGGTAAAGAACCTACCCCTGACATCCGACCCCCCCTTAATTTAAAGCCATGCCCCCTCGTGCTAGATTTCTCCATCAGAGGAAAAAGGCTATTACTGTCCACCCTATCTAAACCTCTGGTGCAGACACAATGGGCCGAATGGCCTCCTTCTGCACTGTAGGGACTCGATGAATGTTTACATACAGCAAAGATCAAAGAGAACTCCCTACAGGATTGTCAGCTCATTTTGGATATATTCATAGAATTATAGAGTGCTTAAAGCAATGCTTAAAGAACAAGGTCATTGTGATTGTCCTGATCTCTGCCAGAGCAGTTCACCCAGTGCCATCTCTCCTCGCCCTCGCCCCGTAACCCTGCCCATTCTTCCTTTCCAAATAATAATCCAATTCCCTCTTAAAGACCTTGCCCACACTCTCAGGCAGCGGGTTCCAGATCCCAACTGCTCACTGCATTTCTCCTCAGATCTCCATAGCTTCTTTCACCTCAAATCTATGCTTTCTTGCTCTCGATCTACCAATGAGGAGAGTGTCTCTCTCTCTGGACTCTGTCCAGACCCCTCGTGATTTCGAACATCTCGATCAAATCTCCTCCGGCCGTTCTCCTCATCAAGGAGAACGGTCCCAACCTCTCCGACCCTTCAATTCCTCCGGCCGTTCTCCTCATCAAGGAGAACGGTCCCAACCTCTCCGACCCTTCAATTCCCAACCTCTCTGTCTCTGCTTCAATTACCTTCCTCATCCCTGGAAACGTTCTCCCAAATCTTCTCTGCGTTTTCTCTTAACGTTTATTTATTAGTGTCGCAAGTAAGGCTTAGATTCACACTGCAATGAAGTTACTGTGAAAAATTCCCCTAGTCGCCACACTCCGGCACCTGGTTCGGGGTGCACCGAGGGAGAATTTAGCACCCGAACCGGCACAGGACTGTGGGAGGAAACCCACGCGGACACGGGAGAACCTGCCAAAGTCCACACAGACGGCGACCGGTAGCCAGAACCGAACTCGGGCTCCTGATGCTGTGAGGCAGCAGGGCCACCATAAACAGGGAAAGGAATTGTGGGTTACGTTGATGGTGTGAGACTCGAAAGGGTGATGGAAACTCACACGGGGCACGGAGACCAACAGAGACCAGATAAATTACTGGAGAGGTGTCAACCCTCACCCACTTATCACCAGTGAAAAGCCCGTGTCAGGTTAATATTGATATTTACTGGTTTTTAAAGGCCCCTCAGTTTGTCTCAGAGCTTGATAAAGGGTTGTGTTTTTTGTTAAATTAATGATGTTTGGTGTGGTGCTTGATACAGACTCTGCACTATTCCTTGCCTGTCTATCTGTAAGGATGGTGCATCTACAGACCTTCTAGGTCATAGTGCCTCAGACATCCTTCAGAAAATCTCTTTTCCCAACCCAAACACTGCCTGTGGCATACACCGTTCAATTATTAATGGCGCGTTCTCTCTGGAAAACCTCCCTTCGGTTTTTTTTTAGGCCCTTGTTTGTATTCATTAAAGTTGAAAACGTTACTGCTGCGGCTTTCCCGACAACTCGCTGTCAAAGGTGGACCAGACAGGCTGGTTCAAAGGTCACCCTGCGGGCCTCCTGCCTCAGGCCTCGCTGCGGCCTCTTCCCAACACCCCCCCCCCCCCCCCCCCCCCCCCCACAGCCTGGGCCTACTGAAGCCTCACGTTCATTCCACAGCCCCGCCGAAGGTGCTCATTACAGTGGTGTTAGCTGGGGAAGAAGCCTGATCATCATTACACCACCCCCCCCCCCCACCCCATCCCCCGTCCCCTTGGCGTTGCCCGTGGCCAGACAAGTGAAGGCTCCAGAAAAGACCTCCCCGGCCTAGGCCCCACCTCCACACTGGCTGAAGGCACAAGGCTGAGACAGAGAGCCCAAGCGGAGAGAATTGCGATGGAAGTTTTGACGAGAATAAATCAGAAGCGAATACCTCGGTTAGCTTGAAGATCAGTAACTGGACGGTACAGCTTGAAGATAATTGGCAAAACAAGCAGAGGGGGGGGGGGAATGAGGAAGTTTTGTCTGTATTACGCAGCCACCGGCAATGAGAATCATAGAATCCCAACAGCACAGAAGGAGACCATTCGGCCCATCGAGTCTGCACTGACAGCAATCCCACCCAGGCCCTAGTGTCAGGGAGATTGGTGGGGTAATTACATGGGGTTATGGGGATAGGGCCTGGGTGGGATTGTGCAGACTCGATAGGCCGAATGGTCTCCTTCTGCACTGTAGGGTTCTATGATCCCATAACTACACGTATTTACCCCGCGAATCCCTCTAGAACATAGAACATAGAACCCTACAGTGCAGAAACAGGCCCTTCGGCCCATCGAGTCTGCACCGAACACAATCCCACCCAGACCCTATCCCCATATCTCTACACATTTACCTGCTAATCCCTCTAACCTACACATCCCAGGACACTAAGGGGCAATTTTAGCATAGCCAATGAACCTAACCCGCACATCTTTGGACTGTGGGAGGAAACAGGAGCACCCGGAGAAAACCCACGCAGACACGAGGAGAATGTGCAAACTCCACACAGGCAGTGACCCGAGCCGGGAATCGAACCCAGGACCCTGGAGCTGTGAAGCAGCAGTGCTAACCCACTGTGCTACCGTGCCCTCTAACTTAGGCACCCTGGGAAAGGGGCAACTTAGCATGGCTAATGTACCTGCACACGTTTGGAGTGTGGGAAGAAGCCCGAGCACTCGGAGGATATTTAATATTCTGTATATTTAATATCACACACATTGTGTGAGAGTGTGTGAGAGAGAGAGGGGGGGTTCTGCCTGCCACTGGAATCGTAGCAGGCGGCGGTCAGACATACAAAGGCCCATTGGTCTTGGGCAGGATTTTCCGGTTTGGGGTGAATGTGGCGGGAAAATCCCACCCATGGTATGAAAGATAGTGAAAGAGAGAGAGGGAGAAAGTGAGAGAGTGTGGGAGAGAACGTGTAAGAGAGATAGTGAGAGTGTGACAGAGAGTGTGACAGAGAGTGTGAGAGTGGGCAGGATTTTACAGCCTCGCTCGAGTGAGATCGGAAATTCCCACAATATTTCCGATATCCGCCCCTCACCCGCTCCGATTCCGCAGCAGGCGAGGCAGTAAAATTCCGGTCAAGGGTGGGAGAGCAGGCGAGAATGAGAGAGAGTGTGAGCGTGTCTGTGACAGTCTGAAAGTATGTATGTTTGAGAGTTTGAGGGAGTGTGTGTATGTGAGTGTGTGTGTGTGTCTGTGTATGTGTGCATGTATGTGTGAGTGTATATATGAGTATGTGTGTATATGTGTGTGTGAGTATCTATATGAGTGTATGTATGTGAGTGTGTGTGTATGTTTGTGTGTCTGTGTGTTTGTGTGTGTGAGTGAGTGAGTGTGTGTGTGTGTGTACCTATATGAGTGTGTGTGTGTGAGTGAGTGTGTATATGAGTATGTGTGTGAGTGAGTGTGTATATGAGTATTGTGTGAGTGTGTGTATATAAGTATGTGTGTGAGTGAGTGTGTATATGAGTGTGTGAGTGAGTGAGTGTGTATATGAGTGTGTGTGAGTGAGTGTGTATATGAGTATGTGTGTGAGTGAGTGTGTATATGAGTGTGTGTGAGTGAGTGTGTATATGAGTGTGTGAGTGAGTGTGTATATGAGTACGTGTGTGAGTGAGTGTGTGTGAGTGAGTGTGTACATGAGTGTGTGAGTGAGTGTGTATACGAGTATGTGTGTGAGTGAGTGTGTATATGAGTGTGTGTGAGTGAGTGTGTATATGAGTGTGTGTGAGTGAGTGTGTATATGAGTGTGTGAGTGAGTGTGTATATGAGTGTGTGTGAGTGAGTGTGTATATGAGTGTGTGAGTGAATGTGTATATGAGTGTGTGTGAGTGAGTGTGTATATGAGTGTGTGTGAGTGAGTGTGTATATGAGTGTGTGAGTGAGTGTGTATATGAGTATGTGTGTGAGTGAGTGTGTATATGAGTGTGTGAGTGAGTGTGTATATGAGTGTGTGAGTGAGTGTGTATACGAGTATGTGTGTGAGTGAGTGTGTATATGAGTGTGTGTGAGTGAGTGTGTATATGAGTGTGTGTGAGTGAGTGTGTATATGAGTGTGGGAGTGAGTGTGTATATGAGTGTGTGAGTGAATGTGTATATGAGTATGTGTGAGTGAGTGTGTATATGAGTGTGTGTGAGTGAGTGTGTATATGAGTATGTGTGTGAGTGAGTGTGTATATGAGTGTGTGTGAGTGAGTGTGTATATGAGTGTGTGAGTGAGTGTGTGAGTGAGTGTGTATATGAGTGTGTGTGAGTGAGTGTGTATATGAGTGTGTGTGAGTGAGTGTGTATATGAGTGTGTGAGTGAATGTGTATATGAGTATGTGTGAGTGAGTGTGTATATGAGTATGTGTGTGAGTGAGTGTGTATATGAGTATGTGAGTGTGTATATGAGTGTGTGTGTGAGTGAGTGTGTATATGAGTGTGTGAGTAAGTGTGTATATGAGTATGTGAGTGTGTGAGTGTGTATATGAGTGTGTGAGTGAGTGTGTATATGAGTATGTGAGTGTGTGAGTGTGTATATGAGTGTATGTGAGTGAGTGTGTATATGAGTATGTGTGTGAGTGAGTGTGTATATGAGTGTGTGAGTGAGTGTGTATATGAGTATGTGTGTGAGTGAGTGTGTATATGAGTATGTGTGTGAGTGAGTGTGTGTGAGTGAGTGTGTATAATACCTGTGTGTACAAACGAATGTTCGTTCTCTCGGACAGCCCATTAAATCTTTTGTCTTTCTTCCTTTTCCAGTGTTTGTCCAAGCGAGCAAGTTGCAGCATCATATTTTTTCTGCCCACGGGCAGGAGGACAAGATCTATGACTGCTCACAATGCCCGCAGAAGTTTTTCTTCCAAACAGAATTGCAGGTATTTGAGAATAGTTTTACCGTTTTGATGACAACATGTGTCTTTTATGACTAAATCCTACACCAGAATTCACTCTGTTTTAAAAAGGCGTGGATATGTTAAGGATTGCAGACTGATTATGGGAAGAGCTGGAGGCCATTCAGCCCCTCAAACACATTCTGTCATTCAGTGGAATCATTGTTGGTTAATGTCCAATTTCTGCCTCGACTCCATAAACTTTGAGTTGAAGAATCTATTGATTGCGGATTTAGAATTATTGGTGAGACAACAACCCATTTCTTTTTGTGGGAGAGAGTTCCAGAAACCTACATCCTTTCTGGGAAGAATCATGTCCTAACTTCTCTCCTGAATATCCCGGTTCTGATTCTTGTTCTGGACTCCAGAAAAAGCAAAGTGTCCGTTCAGTCAATTCTTTTCCAAATCCTAAGAACTTTAATGAAATCATTCATGAACCTTGTATATTCCAGGAAACTCAGCGTCTAAATATAAACACAAACGTGCAGAACTGGAGTCTCGAATTCAGTGACTGGTTTTACTGTTAACTGCACAGCGGCACTGAACCCAAGACTCTAATTCCCAACCTTTGTGTCTCTGCTTCATCCTCGATGAGGTTGTGGTGCACGGCCTCATTCAGAAGGGGTTCATTTAATTAGAGTTCATTTTTATTTGTTCACTGGATGTTGCGGACTGATGTGGAGATGCCGGTGTTGGACTGGGTTGGACACAGTAAGAAGTCTGACAACACCAGGTTTAAATCAGTTGGACTTAAACCTGGTGTTGTCAGACTTCTTACTGTGTCGCAGACTGGCCAGCATTTATTGGCCATCCCTAATTGCCCTTGACGCCTTCTTGACCTGCTACAGCCCCTGTGGTGTAGGTACACCCCCAGTGCTGTTAGGGGAGGGAGATCCAGGATTTTGACCCAGCCACAGTGAAGGGACGGCCGATATACTTCCAAGTAGGGATGGTGAGTAACTCTGAGGGGAACCTCCGGGTGGGTGGTGCTCCCAGGTATCTGCTGCCCTTGTCCTCCTAGATGGTGGAGGTTGTGGGTTTGGAAGGTGCTGCCTCAAGATGAAGGATATGTGGTGAATTGCTGCAGTGCATCTTGTAGATGGTACGCACTGCTGCTACTGAGCCTGTATGGTAGAGGGAGTGGATTTTTGGATGGTGTCGAGCTTCTTGAGTGTTGTTGGAGCTGCACCCATCCAGGTAAGTGCGGAGTATTCCATCACATTCCTGACTTGCCCCTTGTAGATGGTGGACAGGGAGTCAGGAGGTGAGTTACACACCACCTCTCAGCTGTTAATAGAACATAGAACACTACATCACAAACAGGCCCTTAGGCCCACGAGTTGCGCCGATCACATCAACACCTACCAACCTACAGACCTATCTATAACCCTCAATCTCATTAAACCCCATATACTCATCCAGAAGTCTTTTAAAAGACCCCAGCGAGTTCGCCTCCACCACCACTGACGGCAGCCGATTCCATTCACTCACCACCCTCTGAGTGAAAAACTTACCCCTAACATCACTTCTGAACTTCCCTCCCTGTACCTTAAATCTGTGTCCTCTCGTAGCAACCATTTCAACCCAGGGAAATAGCCTCTGAGAATCCACCCTATCTATTCCTCTCAACATTTTGTAAACTTCTATCAGGTCGCCTCTCAACCTTCGTCTCTCCAGGGAAAAGAGTCCCAGCTTCCTCAACCTAACTTCATAAGGCATGCCTCCCAGTCCAGGCAACATCATTGTAAATCTCCTCTGTACCCTCTCAATAGCTTCTATGTCTTTCCTATAGTGAGGCGACCAGAACTGCGCACAATGAGGCCTGACAAGGGTCTTATAAAGTTGCAGCATTACCTCCCGACTCCTAAACTCAATCCCTCGATTAATGAAGGCCAGTACACCATACGCCTTCTTGACCACCTCCTCCACCTGCGAGGCCGATTTAAGAGTCCTGTGGACCCGGACCCCTAGATCCTTCTGCTCTTCAACACTACTCAGACTTCTGCCCTTGATAGTGTTGACTGCCCTTGTCTGTTCTTAAAGCCAAAATATTTATATGACACCACTAACTTTCTCCTGTTGGTGCTTTATACCAAAAGTCAATTATTGTGCAGGATTATATTAATTATGGTGAAACCTTAGGAATTGGCTTCAGCTTGTCACGTTTTGCAGGTTTTCTTATTTCTGTAGGGGGTCAGTGTATGTACTGTAATAAGAAAATGAATGGGAAGTTCTTTTCTGACTATGTATATTGTCCCATTCTTCGAACCATGCTAGTGTTCATTCCTAGATATAGAGGGCTTTCTCTGACACAGTGCATGCTGGGTAAATTGTTTGCCATTCCACAGGAACTGCTGCCGCCTCCCACTGGCCAGCCTGTGCTGAGCTCAGGGAAATTTGAGAGCAGGACGGGAGCAAGCTGAAAGATGGTGTGGAGCATGAGGAATGCTGACCCTCACAACCCCGCAATCCCCCTCTTTACCTCCTCAAGCATGACAATCCCACATGTGATGGTTTGCATTATAAGGAGAGGCTGGATAGACTGGACCTTTGTTCCCTAGGAGGCTTAGGGGTGATCTTATAGAGATCTATAATTTATGAAGGGCATTGTTAAGGAGATAGTCAACATATTTTCCCAAAGGTAGGGGAGTCTAAAACTAGAGAGCATCGGCTTTAAGGTGAGAGGGGGGAGAAACATAAGTGTCTAGAGGGGCAATTTTTTCACACAAGCTGCCAGAGATAGTAGTAGAGACGGGTACAATTTTGTCTTTTAAAAAGCGTTTAGACAGTTACATGGGTAAGATGGGTATAGGAGGGATATGGGCCAAATGTGGGCAAGTGGGACTAGCTTAGTACCAAAAACTGGGCAGCATGGACAGGTTGGGCCAAAGGGCCTGTTTCTATGCTGTAAACCTCTGTGACTCTATGAAGTGATTGTGAGCAATTGAAGAAACTTCTATATGAGGTTGCCATTACAAGGTTCTGGGTGTACAAAGAACAACACAGCACAGGAAACAGGCCCTTCGGCCCCACAAGCCCGTGCCGCTCATTTTAACACTCAGTGAGTGCCTTATTCTAGTTTTTCTTCTACCTACGACTTTTGTCTACATCTAGTGGACTCCACAATAAAGGGGTGCAAATTTAGGGAATTATATGTGCACCAGATTAAGGGAGATCCAATTTAGGGACACTTTATTGCCACGAATCAGCCTCATCCAGCAGGTCATCCAGATTCACCATTCCAACGTACTTATCGCAGTGGCAACTAAAGCATGAACATGTATTGTAAATAGTTATGCCTCTTTGGAAGGGGGAAAGGTATCTTTATAAAGAAAGGGGGATGTTGTAACGTACCTTTGAGGGATTGCTGCGTGACAGCCCTAGAAAGGAAGTGGGTCATGTGATTCAGTCTCAGTTTCACTGTGTCCTGCGAGCAGAACACAGCACACAGAGCTCTGCATCAATGTTTCCGTGTGCCTAGTCCCAATCAATGAACTGGCAATGTATTTATCCAATCCCTTATGAGTGAGCAACTTATGCCTTTATATCATGATGGCAACATGGCAGGTGGAGGAGAGAGATAGAGAGGGGAGAGGTTCAAAACATGGGGAGTTTTGGAGACACAGCTGAGGATATAGAAATGTAGAAGATAAGAGCAGGGCAAGGCCACTTGGCCCTTTGAGCTTACTCTGCCATTCATCGTGATTATGGCTGATCGTCCAACTCAATAGCCTAATCCTGCTTTCTCTCCATAACCTTTGATCCCATTGGCCCCAAGTGCGATATCCAGCCATCTCTTGAATACATTCAATGTTTTGGCATCAACTACTTCCTGTGGGAATGAATTCCACAGGCTCACCGAGTGAAGAAATGTCTCCTCACCTCCGTCCTAAATGGTCTACCCCCAATCCTCAGACTGTGACCCCTGGTTCTGGACTCCCCCCACCATCGGGAACATCCTCCCTGCACCTACCCTGTCTGGTCCTGTTAGAGTTTTACAAGTCTTTATGAGATTCCCCCCCTCATTCGTCTGAAATCCAGTGAAAACAATCCTAACCTGGTCAATCTCTCCTCATACATCAGTCCCACCATCCCCGGAACCAGCCTGGTAAACCTTCGCTGCACTCCCTCGAGAGCAAGAACATCCTTCCTCAGAAAAGGAGACCAAAACTGCCCACAATACTCTCGGTGTGGTCTCACCGAGGCCCCTGTATAATTGCAACAACACATCCCTGCTCCTGTACTCAAAACCTCTCACAATGAAGGCCAACATACCATTTCCCTTCTTTACCACCTGCTGCACCTGCATGCTTACCTTCAGTTACCGGTGCACAAGGACACCCAGGTCCCTCTGCACACTCCCCTCTCCCAATTTACAGCCATAGTTTGTAAGGAACCCGGCACAATGCAAGAGGAGTGTTTGCTTTCTCTTATCTGTTTTTTTTTCAAATCTATGAATCCTAACCAGTTTTGCAATTCTGTCTGAAACTGTGGATGAAATGGAAAGACAGAGCACTGTTGGAAATGCATGTTGAGACTCGAGTTGCATTTTTTATCCTGGAGATTGGAGCTTTGAGCCGAGGGTAAATTCATACCAAGGGGGCAGCAAATCTGCAGAGAATGATATTGATGTTCTTTACAACCCGGCCATCACACAGAAAATACAAAACTATTCTGATGAAACCTTTTACTTGAAATCAGAAATTTATGTGCATTTCAAGTGTCAGAAACATCTGAGAACACAAACATCTCATAAAGAGACAATTGCAAATATATTCGAAAACAAATACTCCATCCCTCACACATACATCTCAACACCTCGGGAAACAGCAATTCCGTTCTCAGCATTTAATCTTTACTGAGGCAATTGTGGACTGCAAATGAAACGAATGCCAGCCCAAACTCTGTGGGTCACAGTCTCATCACGTGAGTCATACATGACCCCACTCAATCGGCAGAGTACAGAGTGTCCGCAACCCAGCTCACGCTTACAAAACCCAGAACCATACGCCTATTATTGGATGTAATTCTGCGATTGGGCAGCACTTTCTGATCAATCCTGAGTGTGTTAATATCTATCTGAACAACCAATTTAAGATATTTAGGATTTTGGGCGGCCCGGTAGCACAGTGGTTAGCACTGCTGCTTCACAGCTCCAGGGTCCTGGGTTTGATTCCTGGCTTGGGTCACTGTCTGTGTGGAGTTTGCATGTTCTCCGTGTCTGCGTGGGTTTCCTCCGGGTACTCCGGTTTCCTCCCACGGTCCAAAGATGTGCGGGTTAGGTTGATTGGCTGTGCTAAGAAATTGCCCCTTAGTGTCCAGGGTAGTGGAGGTTAGAGGGATTAGTGGGTATAATATGTAGGGATATGGGGATTGGGATTGTGTTTGGTGCAGACCCAGTGGGCTGAAGGGCCTCTTTCTGCACTGTAAGGTTCTGTGTTCTATATCAGACAAGCTTGTAACGTGGCTCAGTTACACTTGTTAGAAGCAATATGCATTCAAACACTCTCTTTATAAACAAAAGGAACAGGCAGTGTAAATGGAAGCCTACTTGCGACACTGATAAACTTAAAGAAAAATTAGAATTGTGGAGTAGGCTTAAACGGCCAAATAGCCAACTCGGAGCTCCTATGTGTCTTAGAGTCAGAGAGGCTTACAGCAAGGAAACAGGCCCTTCAGCCCAACTTGTCCATGCTACCCTATGTTCCATAACTCTGCTAATGATCGAGAGTACTGGGGTGGTAATCAGCCAGGTTGGGTTTGTCCTGCTTTTCGTGGACAGGACATACCTGGGCAGTTTTCCACACTGCTGAGTCGATGCCAATATTGTAGCCGTACTGGAAAAGCTTGGCGAGGGTGATAACAGAATGTTAATTATAATGTTTGAATTGTTAAGATAGACAGGTGAACAGGATTGTTTAACAAAGTGTTTCGATCTAAAGTGGGGACAGCCAGGATGTTGGGTGTGGAAAGGAGAGGAGTGAGTCTAGACAGAGTTTATCAATTCTCTCCGTAAAGACAAGACCAGTGTCCTGATTTTGACGTCACCAATTTGCTTGAATTCTCTTAACATCAGAGCTTGGGTCACCCCGGCTCGGGTCACTGTCTGTGCGGAGGTTGCAAATTCTCCCCGTGTCTGCATGGGTTTCTTCTTGGTGCTCCGGTTTGACTCGCCAACTTTAAGGGCGTTCAAATGGTCAGTGGACAGGCGTATGGATAACATTGGAATAGCTTAGCTTAGAGGGTCATTAGATTGGTTCCACTGGTCGGCGCAACATCGAGGGCCGAAGGGCCTGTACTGCGCTGTAATGTTCTATGTTTCCTCCCATAGTCCAAAAGAAGTGCTGGTTAGATGGATTGGCCACAGTAAATTCTCCTTCAGTGTACCCAAGTAGGCACAGGAGTGTGGCAACTAGGCAAATTTCACTGTCATAGTTTGCAGGGTGACGTAGAAAGGTTGCAGAGCTGGGCTGTGAGGTGGCGGATGGAGTTTAATGTGGAGAAGTGTGAGGTAATTCATTTCGGTAGGAATAACAGATGTGTTGAGTATAGGGCTAACGGGAGGACTTTGAATAGTGTGGAGGAGCAGAGGGATCTAGGTGTATGTGTACATAGATCCCTGATAGCTGGGAATCAAGTAGATAAGGTTGTTAAGAAGGCATACGGTGTCTTGGCGTTTATTGGTAGGGGGGATTGAATTTAGGAGTCGCAGCGCCATGATGCAACTGTACACAACTCTGGTGCGGCCCGCACTTGGAGTTTTGTGTGCAGTTCTGGTCCCCACATTACAGGAAGGATGTAGAGGCTTTGGAGAGGGTGCAGAGGAGGTTTACCAGGATGTTGCCTGGTATGGAGGGGAGACCCTATGAGGAGAGACTGAGAGATTTGGGGTTGTTTTCGCTGGAAAGAAGGCGGTTAAGAGGGGATCTCATTGAAACATATAAGATGATTAGAGGTTTAGACAGGGTAGATAGTGATAGCCTTTTTCCTAGGATGGAGAAAGCTAGCACGAGGGGGCACGACTTTAAATTAAGGGGGGGGTAGTTATAGGGACTGATGTCAGGGGTAGGTTCTTTACCCAGAGGGTGGTGAGGGACTGGAATGCCCTGCCAGCTGCAGTTGTAAACGCACCTAGTTTGGGGGCGTTTAAGAGATCTGTGGATAGGTTTATGGATGAAAAAGGATTGGTTTAGGCTAGTGGGTCATTGTTTTGTAACTGGTCGGCGCAACATCGTGGGCCGAAGGGCCTGTTCTGTGCTGTAATGTTCTATGTTCTATGTAACTTCGTTGCTCTGTTGATGTAAGCCTTACTTACATCAACACTAATAAATAAACTTAAACAGGTCTTCAGTACGATTGCCAGAATATTATCAGGGTCTATCGCCTTTGCAGTATGCAGTGCCTACAGTCATTTCTTGATATCACATGGAGTAAATTGAATTGCCTGGAGACTGGCATCTGAGCTGCTGGGGACCACTGGAGGAGGCCGAGATGGATCACCCACTCGGCACTTCTGACTGAGGATTGCTGCGAAAGCTTCAGCCTTACCTATGATGTGCTGGGCTCCTCCATCATTGGGTATAGGGATGCTCGTGGAGCCTCATAGAATCATAGAACCCTACAGTGCAGAAAGAGACCCTTCGGCCCATCGAGTCTGCACCGAATACAATCCCACCCAGCCCCTACCCCCATACCCCTACATATTATACCCACTAATCCCTCTAACCTAAGCATCCCTGGACACTAAGGGGCAATTTCTTAGCATGGTCAATCAACCTAACCTGCACATCTTTGGACTCTTCTAGTGAGTTATTTAATTGTCCACCACCATGCATGATCCATTTTGGAAATTTAAAGGGCCTTATATCTACCAAAAATCCAATTTTATCCCAGTGTCCGGTCCCTTCTGTCGGTGAATCCTGTTTTGTGCAAAGTCAGTGTCAGAACTCCCTCCACAGCTAGAACCTGCTCGCTGATAGTGATGGAAAATGAAGTCACTTCTGGATTCTGTGACTGCTAAATGCTTTTTTGTTCGTTTGTGGGACGTGGGTGTTTCTGGCTGGGCCAGCATTTATTGCCCATCCCTTGGAGGGCAGTTGAGAGTCAGCCACATTGGCTGTGGCTCTAGAATCACATGTAGGCCAGACCAAGTAAGGACGGCAGATTTCCTTCCCTAAAGGGCATGAGTGAACCAGATGGGTTTTTCCGACAATAGTCTCATGACCATCAGTAGATTCTTAATTCCAGATATTTTTTATTGAGTTCAATTCCACTATCTGTAGTGGCAGGATTCGAACCCAGGTCCCCAGAAGATTAGCTGAGTTTCTGAATTAATAGTCTGGCGATAATCACGTGCTCACTGTGTCTTCCCAGTACGGTCATGACATGTCATAGAACATAGAACACTACAGCACAAGCAGGCCCTTTGGCCCACAGGTTGCGCCGATCATATACCTACCTACCAAGCCTATCGATAACCCTCAATCCCATGTACTCCTATGTCAGGCTGCTTCCATTCACAGCCACAAGAATTCATACATTAACCTATATTCCTCTGATAAAACCTTCCAATATATTGAGTCAATCTCGGCAAAGTGGCGTAATATAAGAACATAAGAACATAAGAAATAGGAGCAGGAGTAGGCCATCTAGCCCTTTGAGCCTGCCCCGCCATTCAATAAGATCATGGCTGATCTGTCGTGGCTCAGTTCCACCTTCCCGCCCTCTCCCCATAACCCTTAATCCCCTCTCTTATCAAAAACCCATCAATCCGCTTCTTAAAAATATTTAGCGAGGCAGCCTCCACCACTTCAACGGGCAGAGAATTCCAGAGATTCACCACCCTTTGAGTGAAGAAGTTCCTCCTCAACTCCGTTCTAAACCGTCCCCCCTTTATCTTGAGGCTGTGCCCCCTCGTCCTACTGTCTTTTTTGAGCGGGAAGAGTCTCTCCATCTCTATCCTATCCATCCCATTCATCATCTTATACGTCTCAATGAGATCTCCCCTCATTCTTCTAAACTCTAACGAGTACAAGCCTAGTTTATTCAGCCTCTCCTCATAGCTCAACCCTCTCAACTCCGGTATCAGCCTAGTAAACCTCCTCTGCACTCCCTCCAAGGCCAAAATATCCTTGCGTAAGTGCGGCGACCAAAACTGCACACAGTACTCCAGCTGCGGCCTCACCAATGCCCTATACAGCTGCAGCAAGACCTCCCTACTTTTATATTCAATCCCCCTCGCTACGAAGGCCAGCATCCCATTCGCCTTCCTGACCACCTGCTGCACCTGCAAGCTGGGTTTTTGCGACTCAAGCTTGTGCGCATTGCCTTATAATAACACTGGAACACTGGGGTTAGTTTAGCTCAGTCGGTTGGACAACTGGGTTGTGTTGCAGAGTGTATGCCAACATGTAGGTTCAATTCCCATCCTGGCTGAGGTTATTCCTGAAGGGACCTGCCTTCTCAACCTTGTCCCTCACCTGAGGTGTGCTGATCCTCAGGTTAAATCACCACCAATCATTTACTTTTAGAGGGACTAGCTAGGGTAAATGCATGGGGTAGTGGGGATAGGGCCTAGGTGGGATTGTGTTCGGTACAGACTCAGTGGGCTGAATGGCCTCCTTCTGCACTGTAGGGAATTCTATGAGTCTGTGAACCGTCAGAAACATTTCTCTTCAAGATTATTGTGCTTTCTCCTGTTGTTAATTCAAAATACAATATCACAAGCTTTAGGAATGAGTTATGTTCCAGCCTAGAGATGTTTACAGTATCACCGTTTCTCATTAATGATTTGAAGATTTAATACTTATAAATTCTCATTTCAACTCATTTAAAAACAATATGAAAATGTCAGACAGGAACCGTATCTATAAAATGGCTTGATCTAAGCTAAGACAACTGCACATGGGAGTAGAAAATAGTTTTTGTTTTATGTTTGTGGAAAACCAATTAATAAAAACACACCGGCCTTTTCCGGCTGTATCTTAAACTGGGGTGGGAAAGGGCAAGGTTGGATCGCGGGGGGAGAGGTCCTGGGCCTCGGGCACCATCGTCAAGGGAAGACTCAGGAGGGGAAGGGCCTGTCGGAGGGGGGTGAGGGGTAAAGTGAACTTCGAGGCACTAGGGGTACCTCACCCTCCAGCCAAGCCTTACGTGGCGAAAAACTGCAGCAGGCGATGGTGCAGAGGGACCTCGGGGTCCTTGTGCATGAGTTGCAAAAACCCAGCTTGCAGGTGCAGCAGGTGGTCAGGAAGGCGAATGGGATGCTGGCCTTCATAGCGAAGGGGATTGAATATAAAAGTAGGGAGGTCTTGCTGCAGCTGTATAGGGCATTGGTGAGGCCGCAGCTGGAGTACTGTGTGCAGTTTTGGGCGCCGCACCTGCGCAAGGATATTTTGGCCTTGGAGGGAGTGCAGAGGAGGTTTACTAGACTGATACCGGAGTTGAGGGGGTTGAGTTATGAGGAGAGGTTGAATAAACTAGGCTTGTACTCGTTAGAGTTTAGAAGAATGAGGGGAGATCTCATTGAGACGTATAAGATGATGAATGGGATGGATAGGATAGAGGTGGAGAGACTCTTCCCGCTCAAAAAAGACAGTAGGACTAGGGGGCACAGCCTCAAGATAAAGGGGAGGCGGTTTAGAACAGAGTTGAGGAGGAACTTCTTCACTCAAAGGGTGGTGAATCTCTGGAATTCTCTGCCCGTTGAAGTGGTGGAGGCTGCCTCGCTAAATATTTTTAAGAAACGGGTTGATGGATTTTTGATAAGAGAGGGGATTAAGGGTTATGGGGAGAGGGCGGGAAGGTGGAGCTGAGTCACGACAGATCAGCCATGATCTTGTTGAATGGTGGGGCAGGCTCGAAGGGCCAGACGGCCTACTCCTGCTCCTATTTCTTATGTTCTTATGTTCTTATGTTAAGCCCGGGGAACAGTGAAGAAAGCAGCACACAACAAAATCCCTTTAGAACTGAGGTGAGGAATGGGTGCTGTTCTGGTTGGTGGTTGGTGACTAGTGGAGTGCCCCAGGGGTCGGTGCTGGGGCCTCAACTGTTTACCATTTATATAGATGATCTGGAGGAGGGGGCTGAGTGTAGGGTGACAAAATTTGCTGATGACACCAAGATGAGTGGAGGGTGTGGAAAGTCTGCAGAGGGATCTGGATAGGCTGAGAGAGTGGGCGAGGACCTGGCAGATGGAGTATAATGTTAGCAAGTGTGAGGTCATCCACTTTGGCAGAAATAACAGTAGGAGGGATTATTATTATTCAAAGGGCAAAAAGCTGCAGCGTGCTACGGTGCAGAGGGACCTGGGCGTCCTTGTGCACGAGTCGCAAAAACCCAGCTTGCAGGTGCAGCAGGTGATCAGGAAGGCGACTGGGATGCTGGCCTTTATAGCGAGGGGTATAGAATATAAAAGCAGGGAGGTCTTGCTGCAACTGTACAGGGCACTGGTGAGGCCGCAGCTGGAGTACTGTGTGCAGTTTTGGTCACCGCACTTGCGCAAGGATTTATTGGCCTTGGAGGGGGTGCAGAGGAGGTTCACTAGGCTGATACCGGAGATAAAGGGGTTGGACTATGAAGAGAGACTAAATAGACTGGGTCTGTACTCATTGGAGTTTAGAAGGATGAGGGGGGAATCTTATAGATTCGTACAAGATAATGAAAGGGATGGATAGGGTAGAGGTAGAGAGATTCTTCCTGCTTAGGAAGGATAGCAGGACTAGAGGGCACAGCCTCAAGATAAAGGGGGGGCAGTTTAGATCAGAGTTGAGGAGGAACTTCTGCACTCAAAGGGTGGTGAATCTTTGGAATTCTCTGCCCGTTGAAGTGGAGGAGGCTACCTCGCTAAATATATTTAAGACGCGGGTAGATAGGTTTCTGATAGACAGGGGAATTAGGGGTTATGGGGAGAAAGCAGGAAAGTGGAACAGATCCACTTCAGATCAGCCATGATCTTATTGAATGGCGGGGCAGGCTCGAAGGGCTAGATGGCCTACTCCTGCTCCTATTTCTTATGTTCTTATGTTCCTAAGAAAAGCTTCTTCCCTGCTGCCGTCAGACTTTTGAATGGACCTAGCTCACAATAAGTTGATCTTTCTCTACACCCTAGCCAAGACTGTAACACTACATTCTGCAGTCTCTCCTTTCCTTCTCTATGAATGGTATGCTTTGTATAGCGCGCAAACATACTTTTCACTGCATCCCAATACACGTGACAATAATAAATCAAATCAAATAAATCTCAACTGCCCTCTGAACAAGGGCAACAAAGAACAACACAGCACGGGAAACAGGCCCTTCGGCCCAACGAGCCCGCGCCGCCGTCCCATGGTCAGTGACCTATTCATGATTTTAGTCTATGCCTAATGTGTGAGGATCAGGGAGGTCCAATATAGGGACAATTTGTTACCCAATCAATCAGCCTAAAAGCACATTTTTGGGATGTGGGAGGAAACCGGAGCACCCGGAGGAAACCCACGCAACCACGGGGAGAACGCGCAAACTCCCACGGACACAGGCCCAAATCCATGTGTTCGCACAGCAACAGAGATAGCCTCTGAGCTGCCATGATGCCCTCGAGATGGTCCAGTTTACGCACACCAACGACATGAAGCAGTAGGCAACTCCCGAAGCAACATCCAAGAGCAGCCCACCACAACCTGCCGCCCGCATGCCCCTTGCTGGACTTAAATGCCTGTGGATAAAAATTTCATTATTAAAAAGACTCTATATCCCTGAGGCTAAAACTGAACCCCAAGCCTACAATGCTTAGTAAGGTAAAGTAAAGTTTATTTATTAGTCACAAGTAAGGCTTACATTAACAGTGTAATGAGGTTACTGAGAAAATCCTCTAGTCACCACACTCCGGCGCCTATTCGGGTCAATGTGTCTAACCAACTAGGAATGGGCATTAAATGCTGGCCCAGCTAACGATGCCCATGTCCCATGAATGAATAAAAAAAACTTTGTGACTGACGACACAAAACCCCCCACCCCTCTGAGCAAGCCAGGCACCCCACAGTGTGTGCCCTCCCTCTGCCACCCCACAGTGTGTGCCCTCCCTCTGCCACCCCAGGGTGTGCCCTCCCTCTGCCATCCCATAGTGTGTGCCCTCCCTCTGCCACCCCACAATGTGTGCCCTCCCTCTGCCACCCCACAGTGTGTGCCCTCCCTCTGCCATCCCATAGTGTGTGCCCTCCCTCTGCCATCCCATAGTGTGTGCCCTCCCTCTGCCACCCCACAATGTGTGCCCTCCCTCTGCCACCCCACAGTGTGTGCTCTCCCTCTGCCACCCCACAGTGTGTGCTCTCCCTCTGCCACCCCACAGTGTGTGCCCTCCCTCTGCCACCCCACAGTGTATGCCCTCCCTCTGCCACCCCACAGTGTGTGCCCTCCCTCTGCCACCCCAGGGTGTGCCCTCCCTCTGCCACCCCACAGGGTGTGCCCTCCCTCTGCCACCCCACAGGGTGTGCCCTCCCTCTGCCACCCCACAGTGTGTGCTCTCCCTCTGCCACCCCACAGTGTGTGCCCTCCCTCTGCCACCCCACAGTGTGTGCCCTCCCTCTGCCACCCCAGGGTGTGCCCTCCCTCTGCCACCCCACAGGGTGTGCCCTCCCTCTGCCTCCCCACAGTGTGTGCTCTCCCTCTGCCACCCCCACAGTGTGTGCCCTCCCTCTGCCACCCCACAGTGTTGTGCCCTCCCTCTGCCACCCCAGGTGTGTGCCCTCCCTCTGCCACCCCACAGTGTGTGCCCTCCCTCTGCCACCCCAGGGTGTGCCCTCCCCTCTGCCACCCCAGGGTGTGCCCTCCTCTGCCACCCCACAGTGTGTGCCCTCCCTCTGCCACCCCAGGGTGTGCCCTCCCTCTGCCACCCCAGGGTGTGCCCTCCCTCTGCCACCCCAGGGTGGTGCGCCCTCCCCCCTGCCATTGGGCACGAGTGGCGATTGCTATGATCGCTTCCATCGCGCGGTGACAACGGCATTATATCAGGTTGTAACTCTGCTGTTTCCTGGCGTGTAACAAGAACAGAATAACAGACAACACAAACCTCTAACCATCAACCACCTCTTTTTCTTTCTGTTGCTGGATTTGGATTCCGGCGAGTCTCTGGGGTGGGGGTTGGTGGGGTAGGGGGGGGTGGAAAGACTCTGACTGCCTTCGCTGACTGCAAATGCTGAACTCTTGACAGCTCCATGACAGGTAGAATTTCTCGGAGGGAATCCTATGTAGCATTTTGATAACCCAGAGCGAGGACATGTTCATTTTTCTTGCACTCAAGCCTACAGTAAATCAGGACAGAAAGGACATGCTTTAGATATGTTTCAGCATCCTCTGGGGTGTGAAGGATCATTTGAGATGGTGAGGTTGTGCAGTCCAAACTCCAGCGCGGTCAGTTATTATTTTTTTCTCTCTCTCTCTCTCTCTGTACGAGCTGAAATTTTAAAATCCTGACAGGCTCGGTGACAGGTGAGATCTCCGCCAAGCCAACTCCAGCTTGTAAGAAGCAGCTCGGGCCTCTTTTCCTCCCCGTCTCTCTCTATTTCCTTTTCGTTTTGTCTTCTGAGCGAAAAGGAGGACCGCCCCACAATCATCCCTCCCCGGACCCTCACACTCGGGCCTCGGTCAGAGATACGCTCCCCCCCCCACCCCACTCCCCCACCCCACTCCCCACCCCACCTCCCCACCCCTCCCCAGTCATCCCTGAACCCTGCCTTCATCGGCGAAGACCCCCAGGCTACTGTAACCATGAAGACTGACACCGAGAGGGCAGCCGTGTTCACCCCTCACCCGTGGGTGGGGGTGGGGGTGGGGGTTGGGGGGGGTGGGGGTGGCTAAACCTCCCGGACAGATGGATACAGCGGGGGGGGGGGAGCTTTTTCTCCGAGGCTGCCTGGAGCAGAGGGAGAGAGTGCAAATGTTTGTCACCGTTCACCTCCTTAACCGGTCACCCTCGCTTCCGAAACTTGATTCTTTTCATTTCCTTTGCCTCTCGTTTCTCGATTGACGTGACGGAGATAGATTTCGGTCCGTCCCGTGTCCACCACCCCCCTCGTCGTTCTGGGGCGCCACCAGCAAAACTTCCGGGGACAAAAATAAAATTAAAACAAAAGCGCTCAAGAAAGGCGCTGAAATATTCGCCGCACAGAGAATCCGGTGCTGGACTCACTCCGTGGCCTTCTGTCGGATAACAGAGTTTAGCAGAAGATGTTGCCTTGCGCCGCACCCCGCCTTTCGATCAAAGAACGACACAGCGCAGGAAACAGGCCCTTCGGTCCGACAAGCCCGGCGCTGCCCATTTTAACTCTCCGTGAGCGCCTCATTCCAATCCTCCTCCTTCTACCTACAACTTTTGCCTACGCCTCTCAGACTCCACCCTACAGGGGTGCAAATTTAGAGAATTATATGTGCGCCAGATTGAGGAAGGTCTAATTTAGGGACAATTTATTGACACCAAACGTACAAAAAGTACTTTTTTTGGGGGTGTGGGAGGAAAACCGGAGCCCCCGGAGAAAACCCACGCAAGCACGGGGAGAATGTGCGCACTCCCACAGACACCGAGCCCAAGCTTTCTCGCAGAATCCGACTGAAGCCCGTCGCTTTCAGTGGGTTCAGGTTTTTGAAACTGTTCCTTTGGGCTAACGGGTGCAACCGTGGAAACGCTGTGGAAATGCTGGAGATCTCGATATGATTTGATTTATCGTCACATGTATTAACACACAGTGAAAAGTATTGTTTCTTGCCCGCTATACAGACAAAGCATACGGTTCATAGAGAAGGAAAGCAGAGGGTGCAGAATGTAGTGCTACAGTCACAGCGAGGGTGTAGAGAAAGATCAACTTAATGCGAGTTGGGTCCATTCAAAACTCTGACGGCAGCAGGGAAGAAGCTGTTCTTGAGTCGGTAGGAACGTGACCCTCAGATTTTTGCATCTTTTTTCCCAACGGAATACAGTGGAAGAGAGAATGTCCAGAGTGCGTGGGGTCCTTAATTGTACTGGCTGCTTTTCCGAGGCAGTGGGAAGTGTAGACAGTGTCAATAGATGGGAGGCTGGTTTGCGTGATGGATTGGGCTACATTCACAACCCTTTGTAGTTTCTTGCGGTCTTTAGCAACACGAGAAGCGTTGTTCTGCCATATCAGATCAAGACACATTAGGGACTGTGACAGAATCTCAGAATTGTTACGGTGCAGAAGGAGACCCATTCAGCCCATCCTGTCTGTGCTGGCTCTCCAAACGAGCTCTCATTTAACCCGCCAATTCAGCTCTGGGCTGTGAGCGCTACGAGGAAGGGTTATGTCTGCCTGGGTTTTACCTGTATAAGAACATAAGAAATAGGAGCAGGAGTAGGCCATCTAGCCCTTCGAGCCTGCCCCGCCATTCAATAAGATCATGGCTGATCTGTCGTGGCTCAGTTCCACATTCCCGCCCTCTCCCCATAACCCTTAATCCCCTCTTACCCGTTTCTTAAAAATATTTAGCGAGGCAGCCTCCACCACTTCAACGGGCAGAGAATTCCAGAGATTCACCACCCTTTGAGTGAAGAAGTTCCTCCTCAACTCCGTTCTAAAACCGCCCCCCCTTTATCTTGAGGCTGTGCCCCCTAGTCCTACTGTCTTTTCTGAGCGGGAAGAGTCTCTCCACCTCTATCCTATCCATCCCATTCATCATCTTATACGTCTCAATGAGATCTCCCCTCATTCTTTTAAACTCTAACGAGTACAAGCCTAGTTTATTCAGCCTCTCCTCATAGCTAACATTCTCTTGCTCCTCGAGCTACGTCAATCAGGCAGTTGCATCGTGTCCCCCCCCCCGATGGCAGGATTTCATCAGCAAAGTGGGGTTTACAGTTTCCGTTAACCTTTGGACTTTAGCAGTTACGAAACCTTTGCAATGTTGCAAATCCAACTCCAGCTGAATGATAGCGTACCACAAAAATGAGATGCCTCGACACACAGACACCACGTTGTGTATCAATCTTACCCCAAGTCCTAACTTCAACTAAGTTTAAAGCAGTTGAATTTTACCTGCTGCAAATTAACCGTACAGCTTTGAGACAAGAGATAGTCCGAAAATCCCCCACAAGGAACAACTTAGGAATAGCAAGAGACCATTTAAAAACCTGTCACAGAATCATAAACCTACCGTGCAGAAGGAGGCTGTTTGGTGCTGTGGGGCAGCAGTGCTGACCACTATGCCATTGGAACCCCCCTCCATGGCATTGGCAACCCCATTTGGGTTTTGGATGGTCAGCATAAGCCAAGGTGACTGAATGGCCTCCTCCCTGAAGCTACAGCTTTCAACAATTCTCTGGAGATGTGGGTTATGGAAAGTGAAACAGTTCAGAGCCTCAGAAGCCGTGTCTAACCTCTCTCACTCATCCCTGTGCTGTCTAAGTGTGAGGAAAAGTGTGAGGTGATTCACTTTGGTAAGAGTAACAGGAGTACAGAATATAGGGCTAATGGAAGGACTCTTGGTAGTGTCGACGAGCAGACAGATCTCGGGGTACATGTGCATAGCTCCCTGAAAGTTGGCACCCAGGTTGATAAGGTTGTTAAGAAGGCGTACGGTGTGTTAGCTTTTATTGGTAGAGGGATTGAATTTCGGAGCCATGAGATCATGTTACAACTGTACAAAACTCTGGTGCGGCCGCACTTGGAGTATTGCGTACAGTTCTGGTCGCCGCATTATAAAGATGTGGAGGCATTGGAAAGGGTGCAGAGGAGGTTTACCAGGATGTTGCCTGGAATGGTGGGAAGGCCTTATGAGGAAAGGCTGAGGGACTTGAGGTTATTTTCATTGGAGAGAAGAAGGTTACAAGGTGACCTAATTGAAGCATACAAGATGAACAGGGTGGACAGATAGGGTGGACAGTGAGAGCCTTTTTCCTCGGATGGTGATGGCTAACACGAGGGGACATAGCTTTAAATTGAGGGATGGTAATTATAGGATGGATGTCAGAGGAACTTCTTCACTAAATATATTTAAGTCACGGGTAGATAGGTTTCTGATAGACAGGGGAATTAAGGGTTATGGGGAGAAAGCGGGAAAGTGGAACTGATCCGCTTCAGATCAGCCATGATCTTATTGAATGGCGGGGCAGGCTCGAAGGGCTAGATGGCCTACTCCTGCTCCTATTTCTTATGTTCTTAGAGGTAGATTCTTTACTCAGAGGGTAGTAAGGGTGTGGAATGCCCTGCCTGCAGCAGTTGTGGACTCGCCAACTTTAAGAGCGTTCAAATGGTCAGTGGATAGGCATATGGATAAGATTGGAATAGTTTAGGTTAGAGGGTCATTAGATTGGTTCCACTGGTCAGCACAACATCGAGGGCTGAAGGACCTGTACTGCGCTGGAATGTTCTACTCTTTTCCATTTACTGTAACCAATGCTTGAGAAGCGATTCTGTTTTTTATATAATCGTCCCCCTCTCATAATGTGTATTTTACAAAGAAGTTGACGCAAACAGCATGTCAAGAATAGATGTGGTTTTTCGGGTTAAACACATCGGGACTCATTGGAGTTCAGAAGAATGAGAGGTGATCTCATCGAAACTTACAGGATTCTGCAGGGGTTTGACAGGGTAAATGCAGAAAGGATGGTTTCCCTCACGGGAGAGTCTAGGACCAGAGGGCAAAGTCCCAGACTAAAGAGGCAGCAAATTAATACTGAGACGAGGAGGAATTTCTTCTCTCAGAGGGCTGAGAGACATTGGAACTCCTTGTTGCAGAGAGCTGTGGGGGAGCGCAGAGTCTGTGTGTATATTTAAGGCTGAGATAGAGAGTTTGTAATGAGGAAGGGAATTGGCGGGGAATACAGGGAAAGGGCAGGAAAACGGATGTGAGGGATGTCATCGGATCAGCCATGATCCTGTTGAATGGTGGAGCATGCTCAAGGGGCCAAATGGCCTTCCCCTGTTCCTATTTCGGATGGTCTTACGGACACAGAGAGGGCAGGGTGTTGGATAAGAGGGAGTTGGCACTGGTCAGGTTACAGGGCCGCAGAGGTTTGGGTGAACTGAGGGTGTGAGACCAGGCCTGAACTGAAATTGGCCACCTCAAATTGTCATTCTCTGACACGAGACTCTCGGTTTAGAACTTGACCCCGCTTTAGAGCTGTAACCTCGCTCAGCAGAGAGGAGAGGTGATGGCCCAGTGGGATGCAGAAACTCCGCTAACCTTCTGGGGACCCGGATTTGAATCCCCCCACGGCAGATAGTGGAATTTGAACTCAATAAAAACCATCTGGAATTAACAATCTATTGGTGACTGTCGGAAATAGTCATCTGGTTCACTAATGTCTGGATAATATATACTCTGGATGAGTATATTAGTATATATACTCATTAGTATATATACTCATCCAGAGTATATATACTAATAAATACTCTGGATGAGTATATATATGGGGTTTAAGGGGATTGGGGGTTATAGATAGGTCTATAGATTGGTGGGGTTGATGTGATCGGTGCAACTCGAGGGCCGAAGGGCCTGTTTGTGCTGTAATGTTCTATGTCTATGTTCTATGAAATCTGCCGTTCTTACCCTGGTCTGGCCTACATGTGACTCCAGAGCCACAGCCAATGTGGTTGACTCTCAACTGCCCTCCAAGGGCAACTAGGGATGGGCAATAAATGCTTGGCCCAGCCAGCGACACCCATGTCCCACGAATGAATAAAAAAAAGGACATTGGACCCATCGAACTGGTGCTGGCTCTTTGAAGGATTGTTAACCCAATTCCACCTGTTCTTGCTCCTGCAAATCGTTCCCTTTGAGTATGTATCCAATTCCCGTTCCCACCTAGAGAATGGTCAGGCTGTGGAATTCTCGACCACAGAAAGCAGCTGAGGCCATGACATTGTTGGCGGAATTTTGGGAATCGGAGGGGGTAAGGAGAGGGCAATGGGAAGCCCTGTTGACCTTGGTGGGATCTCACACTTTCGGGATGAGCGAGGCTGTAAAATCCTGCCCCACGTATTTCCAAGAAGCAGTTAGATAGAGCAGTTAGGGTGAAGGGGGTCAAAGAATATGGATGGGAGGTCAGGCAATTGAGTTGGATGATCAGCCATGATCATAATGAATGGCGAACCAGTCTCAAAGGGCCAAATGGCCTCCTCCTGTTCCTATTTTCTATATTTCTATGGAATTTACAATTGAATCTGCTTCCACCGCCCGCAGGTGGTCAGGAAGGCGAATGGGATGCTGGCCTTCATAGCGAGGGGGATTGAATATAAAGGTAGGGAGGTCTTGCTGCAGCTGTATAGGGCATTGGTGAGGCCGCAGCTGGAGTACTGTGTGCAGTTTTGGGCGCCGCACCTGCGCAAGGATATTTTGGCCCTGGAGGGAGTGCAGAGGAGGTTTACTAGGCTAATACCGGAGTTGAGGGGATTGAGCTATGAGGAGAGGCTGAATAAACTAGGCTTGTACTCGTTAGAGTTTAGAAGAATGAGGGGAGATCTCATTGAGACGTATAAGATGATGAATGGGATGGATAGATTAGAGGTGGAGAGACTCTTCCCGCTCAAAAAGACAGTAGGACTAGGGGGCACAGCCTCAAGGTAAAGGGGAGGCGGTTTAGAACAGAGTTGAGGAGGAACTTCTTCACTCAAAGGGTGGTGAATCTCTGGAATTCTCTGCCCGTTGAAGTGGTGGAGGCTGCCTCGCTAAATATTTTTAAGAAACGGGTTGATGGGTTTTTGATAAGAGAAGGGATTAAGGGTTATGGGGAGAGGGCGGGAAGGTGGAGCTGAGCCACGACAGATCAGCCATGATCTTATTGAATGGCGGGGCAGGCTCGAAGGGCCAGATGGCCTACTCCTGCTCCTATTTCTTATGTTCTTATGTTCTTATGTTCCAGATCACAACAACTCGCTACGTAAGATCAATTCTCTATATCTCTCTCACAGATTCCTCAGAAATTGTTTAAGAAGAAAATGCAATCTTGGTTCTTTTATCAAACCTCCCCTTGCTTACCAAACCTCCTGCCAATTGAGAGAGTTTTTTTTTTAAAACATCATTTTTACGGTTTGTGGGCCTCACAGGCAACATATTCTTTCTGGTTGTATGACAGCTTGGTCTGGGCTCCTGCTCTGCCCAAGACCGCAAGGAACTGCAAAAGATTGTCAATGTAGCCCAGTCCATCACACAAACCAGCCTCCCATCCATTGACTCTGTCTACACTCCCCACTGCCTCGGGAAAAGCAGCCAGTATAATTAAGGACCCCCATGCACCGCGGACATTCGCTCTTCCACCTCTTTTTTCGGGAAAAAGAAAGTAATAAATCCAATCAAATATCACGCATCCCCAACGGTCCTTGAGAAGGGCATTAATACGCAGGAACTCATTCTCTGCAAACAAAAGGAATCTGATCAAGCCGTGTGCCTTCGCTGGAAGATTTGCTTTGCTTGTCACATGTATTAGTATACAGTGAAAAGTATTGTTTCTTGTGCGCTATACAGACAGAGCATACTGTTCATAGAGAAGGAAACAAGAAAATGCAGAATGTGGTGTTACAGTCATAGCTAGGGTGTAGAGAAAGATCGACTTAATGCGAGGTAGGTCCATTCGAAAGACTGACAGCAGCAGGGAAGATGCTGTTCTTGAGTCGGTTGATAAGTGGGAGATGGGGAACCAATAGTTTCCTGTTGCTTTCCCCATAACAACACCCCAACCAATCAGCACCCTTTTCTCCTTTGGAATAAATTGTATTGATGGTTTGATATTTGGCATTCTTGTGTTCGTCCTGATGAGTGCAAGATTGAAAACTTCAACAACATGTCTCTTTTCAGCAATATTTTGCAGCAGAGAACCTTAGAATTCTTACAGAGCAGAAGGAGGCCATTTGGCCCATTGTGTCTGCGCCAACTCTCTGCCAGAGCATCCCACCAAGACCCTTCCCTCGCCCCTTTCTCTGTAACCCTGCACATTCACCATGACCAATCCACCTAACCTACACACCTCTGGAGTGTGAGAGGAAACCAGACCACTCAGAGAAAACACACGCAGACGCAGGGAGAATATGCAGACTTCACACAGACAGTCACAGTGGCACAGTGGTTAGCACTGCTGCCTCACAGTGCCAGGGACCTGGGTTCGATTCCCGGCTCGGGTCACTGTCTGTGCGGAGTCTGCACATTCTCCCCGTGTCTGCGTGGGTTTCGTCCAGGTGCTCCAGTTTCCTCCCAGAGTCCAAAAGACGTGCTGGTTAGGGGCATTGGCCGTGGCAAAATTCTCCCTCGGTGTACCTGAACAGGCGCTGGAGTGTGGCAACTGGGGGATTTTCACAGTATCATAGAATCCTATGCAGCAGGAGACCATTCGGCCCATTGAGTCTGCACTGACCACAATCCCACTCAGGCTCTATCTCCATAACCCCATGAATTTACCCTACCCAGTCTCCCTGACACTGAGGGAGAATTTAGCATGAACAATCCACCTAACCCACAAGCCTTTGGACTGTGGGAGGAACCCGGAGCACCCGGAGGAAACCCACGTAGACACAGGGAGAACGTGCAGACTCCAAACAAACAATGACACTGAGGGGAGGCGATGGTCTAGTGGTGTTATCACTAGATTATTAAACCAGAAATCCAGCTAATGCTCTGGGGCCCCGGGTTCGAATCCCGGCACAGCAGTTGGTGGAATTTAAATTCAATATAAAACATCTGGAATTAAGAATCTACTGATTACTGTGAAATCATTGTCGGAAAAATCCATCTGGTTCACTAATGTCCTTACATAAGAAATAGGAGCAGGAGTAGGCCATCTAGCCCTTCGAGCCTGCCCCGCCATTCAATAAGATCATGGCTGATCTGAAGTGGATCAGTTCCACTTTCCCGCTTTCTCCCCATAACCCTTAATTCCCCTGTCTGTCAGAAACCTATCTACCCGTGACTTAAATAAATATATTTAGCGAGGTAGCCTCCACCACTTCAACGGGCAGAGAATTCGGGAAGGAAATCTGCCGTACTTACCCGGTCTGGCCTACATGTGACACCAGAGCTACAGCAATGTGGTTGACTCTCAACTGCCCTCCAAGGGTAACTAGGGATGGGCAATAAATGCTGACCCAGCCAGCGACGCCTGTGTCCCACGAGTGAATGAATAAAAACCCAAGCTAGGAATTGAACCCGGGTCCCTGGTGCTGCGAGGCAGCTGTGTTAACCGTTGTACCACTGTGCCACCCATTGCTAATTGCAGCGTTAATGTAAGGATACTTGTGACTAATAAATAGTCTTTCAACTTTAATTTTACCCAAGCAAGGCTGGAATCGAACCCACGTACCTGGCATTGCGAGGCAGCAGTTCCTAACCACTATGCCATCATGCTGCCCATTTCTGCGTAGCTCGGTGCCACTGAGAGGCTGGAATAGTTTCCCCTTTATCCTTCGATCAAAGTAAAATTCCCACTGAGCTGTGGCAGGGAAGAGTTAACACTGCGATGTAGTTTATCTGTAGGAACTGGGTAATCTGCTGGGAGGTGGTGGAGAGTACGGCTCTGAGATCTGGGTTAAGCTTCATCACTGGAGCTCAGAAAGTTGAGCTTAGCTGGTTTCAAGCTGGGATGTTTCCAATTCCAGTGGGGGAGGGAAATGGAGATTTTGGGCTAAGCCAGGTTTCACGGTTGCTGCTAATCTGGAAGAGCAGATAGTGATTTCAGCTTTCAAAGTGCTCTTTTGAGCGCTCGAGACTCTGTCTGGATTTGGGAGTTGGTCGTTTGGGAATCAGTCACCCGTGGCTGGCCTGTGTGTCACCCCAGCGTCAGGGAACCGTGACACTGTTAGAATCCGGGATACAAAGAGCAACAAAGAACATTACAGCACAGGAACAGGCCCTTCAGCCCTCCGAGCCTGCACCAATCACATTTCCCTATCTAAACCAACCACTTACATCCCTCTGTTCCCCGTTTGTTTCATATGTCAGTCATGTCTATCTTCCTTCGGGAAAAAGATGCAAAAGTCTGAGGTCACGCACCAACCAACTCAAGAACAGCTTCTTCGCTGCTGCTGTCAGACTTTTGAATGGACCCACCTCGCACTAAGTTGATCTTTCTCTACACCCTAGCGATGACCGCATTCTGCACTCTCTCATTTCCTTCTCCATGAACGGTATGCTTTGTCTGTATAGCGCGCAAGAAACAATACTTTTCACTGTATGTTAATACATGTGACAATAATAAATCAAATCAATTCAAGTAAGTCTTAAATGTTGCTAATGTATCTGCCTCAACCACCTCACTTGGCAGTGCATTCCAGGCCCCCACCACCCTCAGTGTAAAAATATTCCTCCACATATCTCCTCTATACCTTTCCCCCCCTTACCTTGAACTGCTGCCCTCTTGTAATTGTCATTTCTGCCCTGGGGAAAAACTTCCCACTATTCACCCTATCCACACCCCTTAAAATTTTATGATCCCCTATCAGGTCGCCCCTCAGCCTCCAGGGAGAACAATCACACTTTATTCAACCCCTCCTCATAGCTAATACCCTCCATACCATCAACATCCTGGTAAACCTTTTCTGTACTCTCTCCAAAGTCTCCAAATCCCTCTGGTAGTGTGGTGACCAGAATTGGACACAGTATTCCAAATGTGGCCTAACGGACATTTTACACAACTGTAACATAATTTGTCAACTTGTATACTCGATGCCCCGTCCGATGAAGGCAGTCATGCTGGATATTCTTGAGGGGTTGAAAATAGATAAGTCCCCTGGTCCGTACGGGATCTACTCTAGGATTCTCTGGGAGGGTAGAGAGGTGATTGCAGAGCCTCTGGCTCTGATCTTCAGGTCGTCATTGGTCTCTGGTGTAGTCCCGGAGGATTGGAGGATAGCAAATGTTGTCCCATTGTTTAAGAAGGGGAACAGAGACTTTGCCGGGAATTATAGACCGGTGAGTCTTACTTCTGTTGTGGGCAAGGTTTTAGAAAAAATTATTAGGGATAGGATTTATAGTTATTTGGAGTGTAATGAATTGATTAGAAATAGTCAGCATGGTTTTGTAGCGGGTAGGTCGTGCCATACTAACCTTATTGAGTTTTTTGATAAGGTGACCAAAGAGGTGGATGGGGGCAAGGCAGTTGATGTGGTATATATGGATTTTAGTAAGGCGTTTGATAAGGTTCACCATGGTAGGCTTCTGCAGAAATTGCAGATGTATGGGATTGTGGGTAATCTAGGAAATTGGATCAGAAATTGGCTATCAGATAGGAGACAGAGGGTGGTGGTTGATGGTAAATATTCATCATGGAGTTCGGTTACGAGTGGTGTGCCTCAGGGATCTGTTTTGGGGCCACTGCTGTTTGTAATCTTTATTAATGATCTGGATGAGAGTATAGTTGGGTGGATTAGTAAATTTGCTGATGACACCAAAGTCGGAGGTGTGGTAGATTGTGAGGAAGAGTGTCATAGTCTGCAGGGAGACTTAGATAGGTTGCAGAGCTGGGCCGAGAGGTGGCGGATGGAATTTAATGTGGAGAAGTGTGAGGTAATTCACTTCGGTAGGAGCAACAGATGTGTCGAGTATAGGGCTAACGGGAGGACTTTGAATAGTGTGGATGAGCAGAGGGATCTAGGTGTATGTGTACATAGATCCCTGAAAGTTGGGAATCAAGTAGATAAAGTTGTTAAGAAGGCGTACGGTGTCTTGGCGTTTATTGGTAGGGGGATTGAATTTAAGAGTCGCAGCGTCATGTTGCAACTGTACACTACTCTGGTACGGCCGCACTTGGAGTACTGTGTGCAGTTCTGGTCCCCACATTACAGGAAGGATGTGGAGGTTTTGGAGAGGGTGCAGAGGAGGTTTACTAGGATGTTGCCTGGTATGGAGGGGAGATCCTATGAGGAGAGACTGAGAGATTTGGGGTTGTTTTCGCTAGAAAGAAGGCGGCTAAGAGGGGACCTCATTGAAACATATAAGATGATTAGAGGTTTAGACAGGGTAGATAGTGATAGCCTTTTTCCTAGGATGGAGAAAGCTAGCACGAGGAGGCACGACTTTAAATTAAGGGGTGGTAGTTATAGGACTGATGTCAGGGGTAGGTTCTTTACCTAGAGGGTGGTGAGGGACTGGAATGCCCTGCCAGCTGCAGTTGTAAATGCGCCTAGTTTGGGAGCGTTTAAGAGATCTGTGGATAGGTTTATGGACGAAAAGGGATTGGTTTAGGTTAGTGGGTCATTGTTTTGTAACTGGTCGGCGCAACATCGTGGGCCGAAGGGCCTGTTCTGCGCTGTAATGTTCTATGTTCTATGTTGTAAATGCGCCTAGTTTGGGGGCGTTTAAGAGATCTGTAGATAGGTTTATGGACGAAAAGGTATTGGTATAGGCTAGTGGGTCATTGTTTTTGTAACTGGTCGGTGCAAAATCGTGGGCCGAAGGGCCTGTTCTGCGCTGTAATGTTCTATGTTATGTTCTATGTTGTAAACCTTTACCGCACTCTCTCCAAAGCCTCCACATCCTTCTGGTAGTGTGGTGACCAGAATTGGACACTGTATTCCAAATGTGGCCCAACAGACATTTTACACAACTGTAACATAATTTGCCAACTTGTATACTCGATGCCCCGTCCGATGAAGGCAGACATGCCGTATGCTTTCTTCACCACCTTTTCCTCCTGTGCTGATACTTTTAAGGATCTGTGGGACCTGCACGCTCAGATCTCCCTGTGTGTCTGTGCTCCTGATGCCATTTATTTTATAGCTCCCACCAGAATTGGATCTACCAAAATGCATCATCCTACATTTGTCCGGATTAAATTCCATCTGCCATTTCTCCACCCAATTTTCCAGCCTATCGATATCCTGCTGTATTCTCTGACAATCTTCATCACTAACCGCAACTCCAGCAATCTCAGTATCATCCGCAAACTTGCTAATCAGACCGGATATGTTTTTTTCCAAGTCGTCTATATATATATTGCAAACAGCAGAGGTCCCAGCACTGCTCCCTGCGAAACACCACTTGTTATACACCTCCACTCAGAAAAACACCCTCCCATCGCTATCCTCCATCTTCTATGGCCAAGACAGTTCTGAATCTATCTAACTAGTTCACCCGATCCCGTGAGATTTAATCTTTTGCACCAGCCTGCCGTGAGAGACCTTGTCAAATGCCTTACTGAAGTTCATGTAGACAACATCCACAGCCCTTTCCTCGTCAACCATTTTTGTCACGTCCTCAAAAAATTCAACTAAATTAGTGAGACATGTCCTCCCTTGTACAAAACCATGCTGTCTGTCGCCAACAAGACCATTCAGTTCCTACCCTCCAAACCAGGCAACATCCTGGTAAATCTCCTCTGCACTCTCTCCAATGCTCCCACATCCTTCTTATAGTGAGGTGACCAGAACTGAACACAATATTCCAAATGTGGTCTCACCAAGGTCCGGTATAGTTGCAGCATAACCCCATGGCTCTTAAACTCAAACCCCCTGTTAATAAACGCAAGGACCATGGCTGATCTGATTGTGATCCTCCACCCCTCATTCCTTTTTGATTTGATTTGATTTATTATTGTCACATGTATTAAAATACAGTGAAAAGTATTGTTTCTTGCGTGCTATACAGACAAAGCATACTGTTCATAGAGAAGGAAAGGAGAGAGTGCAGAATGTTGTGTTACAGTCATAGCGAGGGTGTAGAGAAAGATAGATCCTATCTCTAAGGATGTTCTCCAACAGTTTCACTATCACTGACGTCAAGCTCACTAGCCTATAATTACCTGGCCCAGAACCATAACCAAATCTGGGGAATCGCAAACACAGCCACAGAGAGAGACTGAGAGAGAGAAAAGTTTATTAGTGTCACAAGTGGGCTTACATTAACACTGCAATGAAGTTACTGTGAAAATCCCCTAGTTGCCCCACTAGGAAACCGGAGCACCTGGAGGAAACCCACGCAGACACGGGGAGAATATGCAGACATGAGGAGAACATGCAGACTCCGCACAGACAGTGAGCCAAGCTGGGAATCAAACCCAGGTCCCTGGCGCTGTGAGACAGCAGCGCTAACCGCTGTGCCACATTGCTGAGAATGCTGTATTGTTGAGTACATTTTAAGCTGGGACAGACAGAGCTCGGGTCTCTGGGGGAATTGAAGGGATACAGGGAGAGGGCAGAAAAATACAAATGTATGAGTTGGGAGCAGGAGTAGGCCATTTGGCCCCTCACGCCTGCTCCTGCCATTCATAGAACATAGAACAGTACAGAACAGTACAGAACAGTACAGGCCCTTCGGCCCTCGATGTTGTGCCGAGCTATGTCCAAACCCAAGATCAAGCTATCCCACTCCCTATCATTCTGCTGTGCTCCATGTGCCTATCCAATAACCACTTGAAAGTTCCTAAAGTGTCCGACTCCACTATCACAGCCGGCACTGCATTCCACACCCCAACCACTCTCTGAGTGAAGAATCTACCTCGGACATCTCTCCTATATCTCCCACCATGAACCTTATAGTTATGCCCCCTAGTAACAGCTACATCCACCCAAGGAAATAGTCTCTGAATGTCCACCCTATCAATCCCTCTCATCTTATAAGCCTCTATTAAATCACCCCTCATCCTCCTCTGCTCTAAAGAGAAAAGCCCCAGCTCCCTCAACCTTTCCTCATAAGACCTACCCTCCAAACCAGGCAGCATCCTGGTAAATCTCCTCTGCACTCTCTCCAATGCTTCCACATCCTTCTTATAGTGAGGTGACCAGAACTGAACACAATATTCCAAATGTGGTCTCACCAAGGTCCTGTATAGTTGCAGCATAACCCCATGGCTCTTAAACTCAAACCCCCTGTTAATAAACGCAAGGACCATGGCTGATCTGATTGTGATCCTCCACCCCTCATTCCTTTTTGATTTGATTTGATTTATTATTGTCACATGTATTAAAATACAGTGAAAAGTATTGTTTCTTGCGCTATACAGACAAAGCATACTGTTCATAGAGAAGGAAAGGAGAGAGTGCAGAATGTAGTGTTACAGTCATAGCGAGGGTGTAGAGAAAGATCAACTTAATGCAATATAAGTCCATTAAAAGTCTGATGGCAGCAGGGAAGAAGCTGTTCTTGAGTCAGTTGGTACGTAACCTCAGACTTTTGTATCTTTTTCTCGACGGAAGAAGGTGGAAGAGAGAATGTCTGGGATACGTGGGGTCCTTAATTATGCTGGCTGCTTTTCCAAGGCAGTGGGAAGTGTGGACAGAGTCAATGGATGGGAGGCTGGTTTGCATGATGGATTGGGCTACATTCACATACTTTTGTAGTTCCTTACGGTCTTGGACAGAGCAGGAACCCATACCAAGCTGTGATACAACCAGAAAGAATGCTTTCTATGGTGCATCTGTAAAAGTTGGTGAGAGTTGTAGCAAATTTCCTTAGTCTTCTGAGAAAGTAGAGGCATTGATGGGTTTTCTTAACTATAGTGTCAGCATGAAGGGGGGATCAGGACAGGTTGTTGATAACCTCGACAGCCAAAAACTTGAAGCTCTCGACCTTCATCTCAATTGATGTAGACATGTTCACCTTTACGCTTCCTAAAGTCAATGACAATTTCCTTCATTTTGTTGACATTGACGGAAAGATTTTCATCATCGTACCAGTTCACAAGATTCTATTTCTTTCCTGTTGACCCTCTGGTAGACTTCCATCCATCCCATCTCCCTCCCTTGTTAATCACGAAATGCAGTTGGTGCCCAAGATTAGCCGTCATCTTATTGGATGACGGAGCAGATCCGAGGAGCTACCCTTGTCTCAATCTAGCAACCATTCTGACTTGAAGCCTTGAACGCAGAAGGGGAAAAGGAATTGTGGATGGCGTTGGCTCGGTAATCTACGATCTGTTCTACAGAAATACTATCTCCCTTAGTAAGGGCAGAAGATTGTTTTAGTGCAGGTAGGACATCGTGTTCGGGCGCAGACTCATAAGAACATAAGAAATAGGAGCAGGAGTAGGCCATCTAGCCCTTCGAGCCTGCCCCGCTATTCAATAAGATCATGGCTGATCTGTCGTGGCTCAGTTCCACCTTCCCGCCCTCTCCCCATAACCCTTAATCCCCTCTCTTATCAAAAACCCATCAACCCGCTTCTTAAAAATATTTAGCGAGGCAGCCTCCACCACTTCAACGGGCAGAGAATTCCAGAGATTCACCACCCTTTGCGTGAAGAAGTTCCTCCTCAACTCCGTTTTAAACCGCCCCCCCCCTTATCTTGAGGCTGTGCCCCCTAGTCCTACTATCCTTTCTGAGTGGGAAGAGTCTCTCCACCTCTATCCTATCCATCCCATTCATCATCTTATACGTCTCAATGAGATCTCCCGTCATTCTTCTAAACTCTAACGAGTACAAGCCTAGTTTATTCAGCCTCTCCTCATAGCTCAACCCCCTCAACTCCGGTATCAGCCTAGTAAACCTCCTCTGCACTCCCTCCAAGGCCAAAATATCCTTGCGTAAGTGCGGCGACCAAAACTGCACACAGTACTCCAGCTGCGGCCTCACCAATGCCCTATACAGCCGCAGCAAGACCTCCCTACTTTTATATTCAACCCCCCTCGCTATGAAGGCCAGCATCCCATTCGCCTTCCTGACCACCTGCTGCACCTGCAAGCTGGGTTTTTGCGATTCACGCACAAGGATGGGCCGAAGGGCCTCTCTCTGCACTGGAGGGTTCTATGATTCTATGAAATCGGGAAAAAGAGGAGGCGGGGTATTCCGAGAGCCCTTGCAAAAGGGGCCAGTATATGCACGATGGGTTGAATGGTCTCCTTGGGCTTGCTGCACAATCCATGAGCCCGCCAGCCCGTTAGGGCTGGGTACGGAGTGGAGGAAAAAGCCCCTTAATCTCGGGAGAAAAACTCGAACCCAGCCATTAGGGATCCGAGCCCGCAAGGTCTGTGTCGTTGCAGAGGGAGCCTGCGCAGTTCCCGTCTCACTCAGTCAAAGTTGTGATTTATGGTCCATTTTTTTTCTTGAGTTCTTCACGCAGCAGATTTTGACACAGTAAAGAAAAGCAGGGTGCGTGCTGTAATCAGCCTCCATCTGATAGTGTGATTACCTCATTCTCTGGCTGATCGCAGTATCCCACCGATCAGAGATTACCCAGTGGGCCAGCCCCAGTGATGTCAAATAGTATCTCTGAAGGAAGTCTACAGAGGCTGCACAGTGCAGATATTAATGTCTTTTCCAGCAATGTCAAGCCTCTGCAATCTGTTATTCCAGCACAGCAAAGCTGAAATGCAGCAGAGGTGTAAAGCTGTACAGCGCTGAAAATCTCTCACCGTTCCCTCATACTCCTTTTGTGCTCTTCAGCAGGCTCTGTGAGGACGCTCCCCTTCACATTCCCGACGGCGCGGGGGTGGGGGGGTGTCCGGAACCAGGGCTCACAGTCCGAGGAGGCAGGGTAGGGCGGAGACAAAGGGGAAATGTCTTCACCCAGGGAGTGGTGGGCCTGTGGAATTCACCACCACAGAAAGAAGCCCATCCAAAACATTGAATGTCTTCATGAAGGAGTTAGACATAGCACTTTGGGGGGAGGGGGGGGGAGAAGAGGGAGCAGAGCATAGGGGAGGGGAGGTGGGATCAGGATAATGAGTTGGATGATCAGCCATGATCGTAATGAACGGCAGGGCAGGCTTAAAGGGCAGAATGGCCTCTTCCCCGTTTACTATTAGTCACAAGTGGACTTACATTAACGCTGCAATGAAGTTACTGTGAAAATATCCTAGTCGTCGCACTCTGGCGCCTGTTCGGGTAACACTGAGGGAGAATTTAGCACGGCCAATCCACCGGCCCCGCACTTCTTTCGGACTGTGGGAGGAAACCGGAGCACCCGGAGGAAACCCGCGCAGACACGGGGAGAATGTGCAAGCTCCACGCGTTCATGACCCAAGCTGGGAATCGAACCCAGGTCCCTGGCGCTGTGAGACAGCAGTGCTGACCAAAAGTTGTTTGCGAACCTCCAGGAGAATGTTTGTTTTAAAAAAAAGGGCAAGTCCTGGGGAAGGAAATTCTGGTCGGGTAGAAAGGGAAAATCTTGCTTTTCCAAGCCAGAGGAAGACCTGGGGGGGGGGCAGGGCATTCAGCCCACTTGAAACCATGCTAGCCCAGTGGAAGAGTTGGTCCTGGCTCCCTAAATTCTTCCCCTGATATCCCTGTGATTTTCTTTTCTCCAGGCACCAGATCCTTTTGTAATCCACGTGGAGTGTGAGAGTCGGAATTCACTAACAACCCGAGATGATTTGCAGTGTGGGGCATTCTGGACTGACCTGCTTTAGTGGAGATTTCTGCACTGCTGGGGTTTTCTCTCTCCTCCATTCACTTCCTTGCCGCCGCCCCACAACCTTTCCTTCCAACAAATATTATTATTTTTTTTTGTCTCGGAATCGTCCTGGGGCTTACCTCTTTCAGATGTTCTGCTGTTAGTCCCTCACCACAGGTATAATTCTCTTCACAACCGCGCACATCATCTACACTCAGCCACTTCTACATTGCACTCGGTCTTTGACACAAACCCTCACAGTCCCATATTAATTAACTTTGAAAATACTCACACACTTTGTCCTCTTTTGACTTGTTTCCTTCAGACCCGGACTGTTGAAGACAGCAGATCACTGAATTGTACGTCGCACACAGAGAGCCTGCAGTCCACTGTGCATTTAGCTGTCTGTCTAAACTACCTCATCCCGCTGCCCCCTCGTCACGTTTCACCATTCAGTCCCCACAGCCCTTGCAGACTTTTCCTTCTCAGCCATTTATCCAATTCCCTTTTGAAAGTTCCCATCGGATTTGCTTCCACTGCCCTTTCGGGCAGCACCTTCCAGCGTTTAAATAAAACTCCCCCTCAGTTTCTGGTCGGTTATCATAAGTCTGTGTCTCCTCTGCTAACCGAGGCATCTTGTTCTATCTAAACCTTCATAATCTTCAACGCCTCGTTCAAATCTTCCCTCAACTGTCTGAGTGGCACTGAGTGGGTTAGCGTTGCTGCCTCACAGCGCCAGGGACCCAGGTTCAATTCTCTGCTTGAGCCACTGTCCTCGAAAGCTTGTGACGTTTACTATCAAATAAATCGGTTGGACTTAAACCTGGTGTTGTCAGACTTCTTACTGGGGCCACTATCTGTGCAGAGTCTGTACGTTCTCCCCGTGTCTGCGTGGGTTTCATCCGGGCGCTCCAGTTTTCTCCCACAGTCTGAAAGATGTGCTGGTTAGGTGCATTAGCCGTGCTAAGTTCTCCCTCTGTGTAACCCAACAGGCACCGAACTGTGGCAATTAGAGGATTTTCACAGTAACTTCGGTTCTTGATCAGTTCAAGTAAGGTTTATTTATTAGTCGCAAGTAATGCTTACATTAACACTGCAATGAAGTTACTGTGAAAATCCCCTAGTTGCCATGCTCTGGCACCTGTTCGGGTACACTGAGGGAGAATTTGGCATGGTCAACGCATCTAACCAGCATGAATTTCAGACTGTGGGCGGAAACCAAAGTACCCAGAGGAAACCCATGCAGACACAGGGAGAATGTGCAAACTCCACACAGGCAGTGACCCGAGCTGGGCATCGAACCCAGGTCCCTAGCACTGTGAGGCAGCAATGCTAACCCACTGTGCTACCAATAAGGGGAGCAAGGGTTATGGTGAGAAGGTGGAAGAGTGGGGATGAGAATCATATCAGCCATGATTGAATGGAGGATCAGACTCAATGGGCTGAATGGCCTTATTCTGCTCACACGTCTTACGGTCTATGGAATGGCCTAACTCTGCTCCTGCATCTTAAGGCCCTGAGGTCTTACGGTGTGAATGTAAGTTTACTGGTGACTAATAAATAAAGAAACTTTACCTGCATTAGTGAACAAAGTGTGCTCAAACTCAGAAAATCCTGGCGGTTCTGTGGCTCAGGATTTCCTCGGCTGGGGAAAGAATGAAATTCTAACCTGGCGATTTTATCGCTGGCGCTATGCTAAGCCATTGGTGATGTTTGCGAGTGAGGGGAGCTGCGTGTGTGTTATTGAACGTGACACAGAGATTGCATTGGCTCGGTTTTATTAGTCTGTGGGGCACAGATGTTGCCTGGAATGTGGAGTTTTATTTGGTGGCATTCCGAACCTGTTCACACCGAAGGGTGGAGGGGGGTGGAGCGGGGCTGGAGGGGGGTGGGGGGGGGGCGGGGAACAGGATATAATGCAGAGGGGCAGGGGGATAATTAACCAGAGCAGTGTGTGATCCACAGCGGAGGAATCTGAGCCCAGTAACGCGATCTCCCCTCCTACAGGACACGAAGGGCGTCTGATCATTAAACCCACTGACATGTCTGTGCGTTTTCCGAAGGAATTGAACAGGGATGCATGAACTCAGCAAGACCAGCTTTAGAATACTTTGGCACGGCGTTAATTAGTGCTGCCGCGACTGGGCCCCTGAACGAAACAAAGGAGGGAGTGCTGGGGAGGATGTACAGGGTATGTGGAGGGGGTTTGGCGGGGTGGGGGGGGGGCGCAGTTAAAATCTCTGTGGTTTCTTTTCTTCTATCTGCAGGATTAAGCCATTCATACAACAGGGTGTGGGGGGGTGGGGGGAGTGGTGGAGGGGCGGGCGTGTTACATTTACCTTCATTGGAAGCCCTTGGCGTTATCAACATCGTCGCACAAAGAATGGACAGGAAGGGAAACAGGGAGAACGATTCTCCTTTTCTCAACGCAGCCCAGTTGCTGTGATCCACAGTGCGACAATTAATAAAATACTATTTGCACTTACACGGCGCCTTCCACACACAAGGTGGGCAACCGCCCAACGGAATTTGACGTTGAGACCCTTGGGGACTGCTGGGGAGCAAGGGTTACATAAGAACATAAGAAATAGGAGCAGGAGTAGGCCATCTAGCCCTTCGAGCCTGCCCCGCCATTCAATAAGATCATGGCTGATCTGTCGTGGCTCAGTTCCACCTTCCCGCCCTCTCCCCATAACCCTTAATCCCCTCTCTTATCAAAAACCCATCAACCCGTTTCTAAAAAATATTTAGCGAGGCAGCCTCCACCACTTCAACGGGCAGAGAATTCCAGAGATTCACCACCCTTTGAGTGAAGAAGTTCCTCCTCAACTCTGTTCTAAACCGCCCCCCCTTTATCTTGAGACTGTGCCCCCTAGTCCTACTGTCTTTTTTGAGCGGGAAGAGTCTCTCCACCTCTATCCCATCTATCCCATTCATCATCTTATACATCTCAATGAGATCTCCCCTCATTCTTCTAAACTCTAACGAGTACAAGCCTAGTTTATTCAACCTCTCCTCATAGCTCAATCCCCTCAACTCCGGTATCAGCCGAGTAAACCTCCTCTGCACTCCCTCCAGGGCCAAAATATCCTTGTGCAGGTGCGGCGCCCAAAACTGCACACAGTACTCCAGCTGCGGCCTCACCAATGCCCTATACAGCTGTAGCAAGACCTCCCTACTTTTATATTCAATCCCCCTCGCTATGAAGGCCAGCATCCCATTCGCCTTCCTGACCACCTGCTGCACCTGCAAGCTGGGTTTTTGCGTCTCATGCACAAGGACCCCGAGGTCCCTCTGCACCGTCGCCTGCTGCAGTTTTTCGCCCCGTAAGTAATAGTCCTTCCTACCATTCCTAAAGAGGTGAGGTTTTCGAGCGGGGCGCGGGGAGACAGAGAAGATGGAGAGGTTTCAGGAAGGATTTCCAATCCTTCTTCATCTTGACAACTGAGGGCACAGTCCGTCAGCGCGATGAAGTGAGGGAGATCGGGGAGACGGCCGACCACTTAGATTCCCCGCCAGTTAAAATTCTCTCCCAGATTTGTCCAGGTTCCTCTCTCTTGCGGAATTCTACGTCGACCCTGGCTGAATCTTGCTACAGTTTTCCAAGTGACTGTCATTGGGTTCCTCGGAATAGATTCTGCCATTTTCCCACCTCGACCAACAGGCCAAATGTCTCCCCATTTTGTCCGTCTCTCTTTTCTTAAATTGACTCTGCCTACACTTCCTGCTGCCTCGGCAAAGCAGCCAGCATAATTAAGGACCCCACGCACCCCGGACATTCTCTCTTCCATCTTCTTCCATCGGGAAAAAGGTACAAAAGTCTGAGGTCACGTACCGACCGACTCAAGAGCAGCTTCTTCCCTGCTGCCGTCAGACTTTTGAATGGACCTACCTCGCATTAAGTTGATCTTTCTCTACACCCTCGCTGTGACTGTAACGCTACATCCTGCACTCTCTCCTTCTCTATAAACAGTATGTTTTGTCTGTGTAGCACACAAGAAACAATATTGTGTACCAATACATAAGACAATAATAAATCAAATCAAATCTAAAGGGATATTTTTGCCACCTTCCTTCCAACCCGTGGAGAACATCCTAAAAATCCATGGATTCCAGAATGCCAAAACCAATGTTTCCACAATCTCTAGTGGACCTCGAGAGTAACGATCTCTTTTCCTTCCCGAGGATATCCTGGGAGTTTCTCAACTTTGATATCCATTAATTCTTCCAGTGCGACCAAGACTAATTTCTTTTACATTCCTCTTTCTAAGCCCTTGGTTTTCCACGATTTCCAGAAAGCTTTGTGCATCTTCGACAGTTCTGTCTCTGATATTCCCCTCATTCATCACTCTAATTCCTCTTGTCTCTGCTTCATTCTCTGTGGGGATTGAGTGCAGAGTTTTGTGTGTGTGTGTGTGTGTGGGGGGGGGGGGGGGCGGTGGAGTCGGTGGGGGCTTGGAAGAAGACAACAGTCAGCTATGACCTTTTTGAATGTTAGAGCGGGTTCAGGACTGCTCCTGTTCAAATGTGAGTGTCCGGAATTCTCTACTCCAGAGCTCTATGGATCCTGCAGACGGAGATTGATAGATTTCTGAACACTAAGGAAATCAAGCGATCTAGAGAGGTGAGAGCAGAAATTGAAGGCCAGGGAGGGCACCAGCCATGATCTTGGGTGACGTGACTGTGTGGAGTTTGCACATTCTCCCCGTCTCTGCATGGGTTTCCTCCGGGTGCTCCGGTTTCCTCCCACAGTCCAAAGGTGTGTGGGTTAGGTACATGCTCATGTTAAATTGTCCCTTCAGCTGGAATTTTACCGGCAGACTCGCCCCGGAATAGGGGCAGATGGTACTTGCATCTCCACTGGCGTTGAGTAGGCGAGGCAATAAGATTCTGGCATGAGTGTCCAAAGATATGCAGGTTAGGAGGAATTACCAGGGTAAATAGGTGGGGATATGAGGATACCCCACGCATTTACCCTCGCTAATCCCCCTGCAACTAAGGAGCAATTTAGCATGGCCAATCAACCTAATCCGCACATCTTTGGAGTGTGGGAGGAAACTGGAGCACCCGGAGGAAACCCACACAGACACAGGGAGATCCCCACACCAGACAGTGATCCGAGGCTAGAATTGAACCCGGGTCCCCAGTGCAGTGAGGCAGCAGTGCTAACCACTGTGCCACTGTGCTGTCCTATTGAATTTAATTTCTGGGCTTCTAACCCATAAATGTTAGTACGATGCTGTCTTCCCCTAACCCACTGCGTAAAAAGAAACCTTTGTACCTTCCTGATTCTTTTATCAATGATCTTAAACCTGAGTCTTCTGTTTAATCACCCTCCTGTGATATCACTTTCCCCCTCTGCATTATGTCAAAATCTATTTAGACGCATGGATTGCTATTGATAAATTTGTGATTATCTTTTCCAGTCCGACCTTTTATCATAGACACTAAAATAGAAAAAGTGCGGTAATCAATAAACACCACAATAACTTTGTTACCAACATACAAATACCATTCTGCTTCTCTTGCCTGCTCTTCCATTCAATCTGATCACAGCAGATCTGTGGAGAGGTAGTGGTGTAGTGGTATTGTCCCTGAACTAGTAACCCAGAGACCCAGGGTAATGTTCTGGGGACCTGGGTTCGGATCCCACCACAGCAGATGGTGAAATTTAAATCCAATAAACATCTGGATCTACTGATGACCGTGAAACTACTGCCGATTGTCAGAAAAACCCATCTGGTTCACTAATGTCCTTAAGGGAAGGAATATCTGCCGTCCTTACCCAGTCTGGCCCAGATCTGATTGACTCATAAATGCCCTCACAGATATTGTTGAGGGGCAGAAGTTGATTGAGTCTGGGTCTATACCCGATGGGGTTTAGAAGGATGAGGGGGGGACTTGCAGAATACTGAGAGGCCCGGATAGAGTGGACATGGAGAGGATGTTTCCATTAGTGGAAGAAACTAGAACTCGAGGGCACAACCTCAGACTGAAGGGACGCTCCTTTAAAACTGAGATAAGGGGGAATTTCTACAGCCTATGGGGGTGAATATGTGGAACTCTTTGCCACAGAAAGCTGTAGAGGTCAGGTCATTGAGTGTCTTTAAGACAGAGATCAAAGGAGAAGGCCGGAGAATGGGGATGAGAAAAATATCAGCAATGATTGAATGGCAGAGCTGACTCGACGGGCCAAATGGCCTTACTCTGTTCTTATGTTTTATGAGTGAGATAGGGAGGGGGCAGGGTCATGGAGGGGTTAAACGCAAGGATAGAAAGTTTATAATCAAGGTGTTGCCAGACTGGGAACCACACAGGTCACTGACCTCCAGGGGAGGTGTTGGGTCAACAGCAGTTAGGTTAGCCGTTATCCACTTTGGTAGAAATAACAGTGGGAGGGATTACTATTTAAAGGGCGAAAAGCTGCAGCATGCTACGGTGCAGAGGACCTGGTGTCCTTGTGCATGAGTCGCAAAAACCCAGTCTGCAGGTGCAGCAGGTGGTCAGGAAGGCGAATGGGATGCTGGCCTTCATAGCGAAGGGGATTGAATATAAAAGCAGGGAGGTCTTGCTGCAACTGTATAGGGCATTGGTGAGGCCGCAGCTGGAGTACTGTGTGCAGTTTTGGTCACCGCACTTGTGGAAGGATATTTTGGCCTTGGAAGGAGTGCAGAGAAGGTTCACTAGGCTGATACCGGAGACGAGGAGGTTGGCCTATGAGGAGAGATTGAATAGACTGTGTCTGTACTCGTTGGAGTTTAGAAGGCTGAGGGGGGAATCTTATAGAGACGTATAAGATAATGAAGGAGCTAGATAGGGTAGAGGTAGAGAGATTCTTCCTGCTTAGAAAGGATAGCAGGATAGAGGCACAGCCTCAAAATAAGGGGGGGGGGTGCAGTTTATATCAGAGTTGAGGAGAAACTTCTTCACTCAAAGGGTGGTGAATCTTTGGAATTCTCTGCCCGTTGAAGTGGTGGAGGCTGCCTCGCTGAATATATTTAAGTCACAGGTAGATAAGTTTCTGACTGACAAGGAAATTAAGGGTTATGGGAGAAAGCGGGAAAGTGGAACTGATCCACTTCAGATCAGCCGTGATCTTATTGAATGGCGGGGCAGGCTCGAAGGGCTAGATGGCCTACTCCTGCTCTCCATTTCTTATGTTCTTACGATTGAGGCAGTAAATTGTTAGACAGTGGAAGGGTAGGAGTGTGGTCAGGAGAAACTCTCAGGACGAGCGAGCTACCTGAGAGGCGAGAGGGCAGTGAGGGGGTAACTTGAGGCGCAGTAATTGGAGGGAGTGGAAAACAAAGACAAGACATAAAATTTGGCGTTAAATTTGATGATTCTTTTCCCCAGCTGAATCTGAGCGGCAATGAATCTTCGACTTTCTGGAGCTTTGTCGGAATTATTTTCACTTCAACCCAACAATTAAACATTGGAATGACAATTCGGAAGCATGCAGGTGTGCGCGGGGTCCTTATTAGTGCTGACTCTGCTCTGCCCGGTGCAGTGACAAATTGAGTCTGAGAGTAAATAATAGATCAGCCATTTTTTGTAATGTTTTAGGAAGTTGAGATGTATTTTTCTTCCCTTCAGCGAGCCACATTCTTGGAGATTTGAATTCAGGTCAGTGATTTGCAATATAAGGCACTCTGCTCACTCCCCGCAGTCTTATATAATGGAGGAGCGGCTGAAGGACAACAACAACTTACAAAGTATTTACAGAAATCGCTGGCACCACCCCCCCCCCTCTCCATTTCCCTGTTTGTGCCCCAAGCAAACCTCCTGCGTCCTGACTTCATCTCACTCCACCAAGATGTCCTTCTATTTCTTTCTCCCTCACAAACATGTCCACTTTCCCTTTAAATCCATCTACCTTCTGTCCCTGACCCACTCCTGTGGTGAACTCGAAACAGAGGGAACAACTTCAGGCTAAGGGACACTCCCTTAACATAGAGATGAGGAGGAATTTTTCTTCCAGAGAGCGATGAATCTGTGGAACTCTTTGCCACAAAAGGCTGTGGAGGCCAGATCATTGAGTGTCTTTACACAGAACAACAGAACATTGCAGCACAGTACAGGCCCTTCAGCCCTCAATGTTGTGCCGAGCTATGTCCAAACCCAAGATCAAGCTATCCCACTCCCTGTAAGAACATAAGAAATAGGAGCAGGAGTAGGCCATCTAACCCTTCGAGCCTGCCCCGCCATTCAATAAGATCATGGCTGATCTGTCGTGTCTCAGTTCCACCTTCCCGCCCTCTCCCCATAACCCTTAATCCCTTCTCTTATCAAAAACCCATCAACCCGTTTCTTAAAAATATTTAGCGAGGCAGCCTCCACCACTTCAACGGGCAGAGAATTCCAGAGACTCACCACCCTTTGAGTGAAGAAGTTCCTCCTCAACTCTGTTCTAAACCGCCTCCCCTTTATCTTGAGGCTGTGCCCCCTAGTCCTACTGTCCTTTTTGAGCGAGAAGAGTCTCTCCACCTCTATCCTATCCATCCCATTCATCATCTTATCATTCTGGAGTGCTCCATGTGCCTATCCAGTAACCACTTGAAAGTTTCCTAAAGTGTCCGACTCCACTATCACAGCAGGCAGCGCATTCCACACCCAACCACTCTCCGAGTGAAGAATCTACCTCGGACATCCCTCAAGACAAAAGATAGATAGGTTCTTGATTAATGAAGGGATGGATAGGGTAGAGGTAGAGACATTTTTCCCCCTTAGAAAGGACAGCAGGACTAGAGGGCACAGCCTCAAGATAAGGGGGGGCAGTTTAGATCGAGTTGAGGAGGAACTTCTTCACTCAAAGGGTGGTGAATCTCTGGAATTCTCTGCCCATTGAAGTGGAGGAGGCTACCTTGTTTAATATGTTTAAGTCACAGGTAGATAGGTTTCTGACAGACAAGGGAATTAAGAGTTGTGGGGAGAAAGCGGGAAAGTGGAACTGATCCACTTCAGATCAGCCATGACTTATTGAATGGCGGGGCAGGCTCGAAGGGCTAGATGGCCTACTCCTGCTCCTATTTCTTATGTTATGTTCTTAATAAGAGGGTCAAGGGTTATGGGGGAAAAGGCAGGAGAATGGGGATGAGAAAAATATCAGCCACAATGGAATGCGGAGCAGACTCGATGGGCCGAGTGACCTAATTCCACTCCTATGGTCTTATGGTGACTTATTCACCCCTCTTTGAATCAAGAATATCTCTTGAATTGCTTCTAAATTTATTAGTGACTATCTTATATCAGTGGGGTGGGACAGTGGCACAGTGGTCAGGCACTGCTGCCTCACAACACCAGGAACCTAGGTTCGATTCCCGGCTTGGGTCACTGTCTGTGTGGATGTTTGCACAGTCTCCCGTGTCTGCGTGGTTTCCTCCAGGTGCTCCGGGTTCCTCCCACAGTCCAAATATGTGCAGGTTAGCAGATTGGTCATGCTAAATTGCTCCTTGGTGTCCCAAGATGTATAGTTCAGGAATTGGCATGGAAAATACAGGGTTGGGATCTGTGTGGTGGTGCTTTTTTGGAGATTCAGTGCAGACTCGATGGGCCGAATGGCACTATCTGAATTCTGTAATTCTAATCTACGATTCTATGACGGCCCCTGGTTCTGGCCTCAACTCCATCTTCTCTATAAAAGCAAATTCCTGCGAATGCTGGAATCTGAAACCAAAAGAGAAAATGCTGGAAAATCTCAGCGGGTCTGGCAGCATCCGTAAGGAGAGAAAAGAGCTGACGTTTCGAGTCCAGGTGACCCTGTCTCAAAGCTCTCTTTTGGTTCCATCTTCTCTACATCTATCGTACCTCATCATAACCTTAAAGGTCCCTTTCAAGTTGCCCCTTTTCTTGAGGAAGGAGAGCCAGTCCTGCTCTTTCCCTGTGGGGGTAACCCACTCAATCCTGGGATCATTCTTGAAAATTGTTCTTGCAATCTATCTGGTTCCAGTCAATCCTCTTTTTGAATCTGAGGGAATTCCAGTACACTGTACACAGTGTCCACAGTACACTGGAATTCCCACACAGTGAGCACGTGA